>JAYMFT010310710.1:0-10123 GCA_038088735.1 Panulirus argus | reverse complement strand
TTCACATCTGAGTAATTCTAAAGCTCTTTCATACCCATTATAGTTACAACCAAGGATTATTTTGAAGCACCTTTTTTGGATGCGTTCTAATTCATTATGTTGTGTTCGGGTCAAGCCTGGGAGCCACGCTGGGACTGCATATTCTAATGTTGTTCTGATGAACCATATGTAAAGTTTTAGCATTGCCTCTCTGCCGAAACCAAAATTACGTGCTCAATATGATATATACAATTGTTAGTCTTCTATGTTAGATAATCTATGTGCTTGTTCCAACTTAATTCATTATCTATATATAAACCTAGGAGTTTACATATGTGCACTATCGGTAGATAGCAATTGTTCAAAGTTAATTGTGGGTACACTACTGGTCTTTTTGATGGACCGATTATCATAACTTTACACTTTTGTGGGTTTGGTGACATACTGACATGAACTCTCGTAAAATTATTCAATGTGTCTGAAAAGTAATGTCCAAAACTCTACGTGAGTGCTGTACTCAACTCTAATTGAGAACTTATGTGCATAATTCAGCGTGAGACTTGCTGTGCTTAATTCTCCAAGTGAACCAATGCGTTCAACTCTCACTGTGAACTGATAAGCTCAACTCTCACTGAGAACTTATATGCTCAACTCTCAGCGTAAACTGATGTGCTCAACCCTCCATGAGACCTGACATGCTCAACTCTCCGTGGGAACTAATATGCTCCACCCTTCGTAAGAACTGATATGCTCAACCCTACGTGAGAACTGATGTGTTCAAGCCTTCATGAGAACTCATGTGCTCAACCCTCCGTGAGAACTGAAATGGTCAGCCCTTCGTAAAAGCTGTAGTGCTCAACTCTCAGTGAGAACTGAGGTGCTCATCTCTCCTTGAGAACTGATATGCCCTACTCTCCGTGAGAACTAATATACTCAACCCTCCCTGAAAACTAATGACCTCAACTCTACGTGAGAACTGATGTGTTTATCTCTTCGTGACAACTGATGTGCTCAACTCTCTGTGAGATCTGATGGGCTTAGCTCTCCGTTAGAACTGATGTACTTGACTCTGTAAGAACTAATATAGTTAACTCTCCGTGGGAAATGATGTGCTCGACTTTCCATGATAATTGATATGCTCAAACCTACGTGAGAACTGATATGTTCAACTCTCCGTGAGAACTGATATGCTCAGCTCTCCATTAGAACTGATGTGCTCGACTCTCCGTGAGAACTAATGTGCATAACTCTCCTTGAGAACTGATATGCTCAACTCTCTGTGAGAACTGATGCGCATAACTCTCCTTGAGAGTTGAGGTGCTTAACCCTCGTAAGAACTGATGAGCTCAAATCCTCGCGAGAACTGATGTGCATAACCCTTCCTGAAAAGTGATGTGCTCAACCCTTCGAGAAAACGTATGGGAATAACCCTCTTTGAAAAGTGATGCGCTCGACTCTATGTGAGAACTGATATGCTCAACCCTCCTTAGAACTGATGTCGTCAAGTCTTCGTGAAAACTGATTTGTTCAACTCTCCGTGAGAACTTATATTCTCAACTCTCTGTGAAAACTTATATGCAAAAATCAACGTGAAAACTGATGTACTTAACGCTCCATGCGAACCAATGTGCTCAACTCTCCGTGAGAACTGATGTGCTCAACTCTCCTTGAGAACTGATTCGCTCAACTCTCTGCAAGAACTTAGGGGCAAAACCCTCCGTGAAAACTGATGTGCTTAAACCTCCATGAGAACCGATGTGCTCAGCTCTCCTTAAGAACTGATATGCTTAACTCTGCGTTACTGATATGCTCAACAATGAGAATTGATGTGATCAACCCTCCGTGAGAACCGATGTGCTGGACTCTCCGTGAGAACTCATGTGCTTAAGTCTACGTAAAAACTGATGTGCCCGACTCTCCTTGAGAACTGATATTCTCAACCGTCTGTGAGAACTGATATGTTTAACTCTACGTGAAAACTGATGTGCTCAGCTCTCCGTGAGAACTGATGTGCTCACCTCCGTAAGAACTGATGTGCTTAACTCCCCGGGAGAACTGATATGCTCAACTCTCTATGATAACTGATGTACTTAACTCTCCGTAAGGATTGATATGCTTAACTCCCCGTGAGAAATAATATGCTCGACTCTCTTTGGGAACTGCTTAAATCTACGTAAGTAATGATATGCTCAACTCTTCATGAGAAGTGATAAGCTCAACTCTAAGTGAGGACTGATGTGCATAACTCTCTGTGAGAACTGATATGCTCACCTGTCAGTAAGAACAGATGGGCTTAACTCTACGTGAGAACCGATTTGTTCAACTCTCTGTGAGAGCTGATGTGCTGAACCCTCAGTGAGAACTGATGTACTTTACTTTTCTTGAGAACTGATGTGATTAACCCTCTGTGAAAAATTATATGCTTAACCCTCATTGAAGACTGATGTGCTCGACTCTCCGTGAGAAATGATGTGCTCAACATTCTCTGAGAACTGACGTAGTTAGCCATCCTCGAGAACTGATGAGCTCAACTCTCCGTGAGAATTGATGTTCTCAACCCTCCATGGGAACTGATATGCTCAACACTCCGTGAGTACTGATGTGCTTAAGTCTACGTGAGTACTGATATGCTCGACTCTCCTTGAGCTCTGATGTACTCAACCCTCCGTGAAAACTAATGCGTTTACCTCTCCGTGAGAACTGATATGCTTAACTCTCCGTGTGAACTGATGTGTTCAACTCTTCTTCAGAACTGATAGGTTCAGCTCTCCGTGAAAACTGATGTACATAACTCTCCTTGAGAACTGATATGCTCACCTCTCCTTGAGATCCCATCTGCTCAGCTCTCCGTTAGAACTGATATGCCAAACTCTCTGTGAGAACTGATATACTCAACTCTCCCTAAGAACTAATTTGTTTAACTCACCGAGAAAACTGATGTTGTGCTTAACACTCCCTGAGAACTGTTATGCTCAACCCTTCCTGAGAACTGATGTGCTCAACTCTCCTTGAGTACTGATGTATTCAACTCTCCTTGAAAACTGATATGCCCGACTCTCCATGAGAATTGATGTGTTCAACTTTCCGTGAGAAGTGACGTGCTCAGCTTTCCGTGAGAACCAATATGTTCAACTCTCCGTGAGAACTGATATGCCCAACTCTCCGTGAGAACTGATGTGCTCAACTTTCCCTGAGAACTAACGTGCCCAACTCTCCGTAAGAGCTTATGAGCAAAACTCAACGTGAGAACTAATGTGTTTAACTCTCCGTGAGAACTGATATGGTCAACTCTCCGTGAGAACTGATGTGCTCAATTCCCCGTGAGAACCTATGTGTATAACCCTCCGTGAGAACTGATATGCTAAACTCTCCGTGAGAACCGATGTACTCAGCTCTTAAGAAGAGTTGATATGCTCAGCTCTTTGTGAAAACTGTTTTGCTCAACTCTCCGTGAGAACCGATGTGCTCAATTCTCAGGAAGAACTGATGTGTATAACTCTCCGTGAGAACTGATGTGCTTATCTCTCCGTGAGAACTGATATGCTTAAGTCTCCGTGAGAATTGATTTGCATAACATTCCTTAAGAACGATGTGTTCAACCTTCCGTAGGAACTGATGTGCATAACCCTCAGTGAGAACTGATATGCTCAACTCTCCGTTAAAACTGATGTGCATAACTGTCTCTGACAAATGATGTGCTCAACCTCCGTGAAAACTGATATGCTTAACTCTCTGTGAAAAATGATGTGCTCAACCCTCTGTGAGAACTGATGCGCTTAACCCTCCATGAGAACTGATGTGCTCAACTCTCCGTGAGAATTGATGTGCTCACCACTCCGTGCGATCTGATATGTTGAACTCTCAGTGGGAATTGATGTTCTCAACACTCTGTGAGAACTGATGTGCTCGACTGTTCGTGAGAAATGATATGCTCAACCCTCCATGAGAACAGATGTGGTCAGCTCTCCGTGAGAACTGATGTGCTTAAGGGTACATGAGAACTGATGTGTTCTACTGTCCTTGAGAACTGATGTGCTTAACTCTCTGTTAGATCTGATATGCATTAATTGAAATGTAGAGACAAGGGAAAGTGTTTACAAATTTTTGAGAAAATGAAAGAGCTGTCTCTTGAAATGAGCCAGGTGATATCTATTGGGAAAGACATGAGAAGGTAGAGAGTTCCAAAGCTTCGACGTGTAGGGAAAGAAGCAGTTATCAAAACGGCACACCCTTGAATTGCCGATGGCCACACAATAATCATGAGACGCAGCAGATTGCCGAGTATTCCGTGGTCTAGCTAATGGTGGGGGCACACAAGAGCTAGATCTCGTGAGCAAAAACCAAAGTAATACCTATAGAAAAGGGAAAGTGAACCAGCATTGCGGCATAGAGCAAGGGGGTCAAGTTTTGTAGTAAGCCTGGGACAGTTTATAAGTCGGATCGCTTTCGACTCGACTCTGTCAAGTAAGGAAACAGAGGTAGAACCACCCCAGGTGTGAGAGCAGTACTCCATATAAGGACGAATTAATCCCTTGTATAAACGGAACAACTGTTTAGAAGAGAAGTTACGACATCTTAATAGGAAATCCAGTTTCTTATAGGCAGTCTTAGCTATTCCCATAATGTGGGGCCTCCAAGAGAGCGATGTTACAGTAACACCAAGTATGTTCATTGAGTCAAGAGGTGGAATTACAGAACTGTCAAAAGTGAGACGAGAGTTGTGAGGAGTTTTCGATAGAGAGATGGGTAGAAATTCGGTCTTGGAGGCATTAAACTTAACAAGATTTTGTGTACCCCACTGAGATATCCTGTCCAAGTTTGAGTTTACTGAGAGGGCTGTGTTAAGACGAGATGCAACTCGAGTGAGAGAAAAGGGAGCAGAATTAAAGGATGTAGATGAATGCAGCGTTGAGTCGTCAGCGTATGAGTGAATTGGACTGTTTGTGGAGGATAGGAATTCGTTGAAAAAAGAAAAAGTGTAGGAGACACCGCTGTTAATGGAGAAAATGGGGGAAGGCTGGCCATCAACAACCACAGACGAGAGCTTAGAGAAAAGGCCCAAACGCCACACCCTCTCAAAGGCCTTATACATATCGAGGGCAACTACACATAACCTCCCAACATCTTTCAGGGAGGATGACCAGACATTAGTAAGATAGGAAAGCCATATTGGTGATCTAAGAAGACTGTGATTTTCGAAGTGTTTAAGGATTTGGGAGCTGAGGAGGGATTCAAAGACTTTTGGAAATTTTTCTTTTTTTTCTCTTTTTTATGTTCAAGGCTCCAGTCATGGACAAAAGTCCACATCAAGGCCTGGCCCCAGTTAAAATATAGAGAGAACTGGAAAAAAGGGGAAAAAAAAGACGGAAAGTATTTACAAATTTTTGAGAAAGTGAAAGACCTGTCTTTTGAAATGAGCCACATCATAGTTATTGGGAAAGACACGAGTATGTAGAGAGTTCAGAGCTTCGACACAGACGTCGCACTGCCAGTGTCTTTCCTCCTTTTCTGTCGTAAGCACACAGGGCCTCTGAGAAGGGGAAGTTCAAGGGGCACATCGTATTGGGCCCGGGGGTCCAAAAGAGAGCCCGGGAATTTCCTGGGATCTAAGAAAATGCAGAAGATCAATAGAGCGCTCCATTCCAGCCCTCTCTTATCTTTCATACCCTTTTTGGCCTTACAGCTCATGGGATAAAACCAAAGTGGATAAAAACAGGACGACTAATGGAGGAGGGAGGGGTGGGCCCATAAGAAACTTTTTACCCCTTGATAAAATTCCTCTCAGGAGCCCCTGAAAGCACACACACCATGACAACCTGATGAGGCTGTGAGGCAGGCTGGTGTTCTGCCTGCCAAGTGGATCAGGCACCTTATGACTCTCAGGTGTCATGGTGGTGGGGGGATCCTCACTGGAGAACTCCTCAAAGGGACATCACCAAGAAGGAGGTGCTGCAGGGAGGGTCCTGGGAGTAAATGAAAGAGGGTTGCTGAGGGGAGGAGGGAGTCCTGTTTTCTTCATATCAAAGGGGAGTGTGACTTCTCAGGCGCTGCATGACAAAATATGATGCAATTTGAAGCAAAAGTTCTTCTTTTAAAAGTTGGCAAAGTAAGTCCAGCAAGTATGCATCTAAAGTCTGAAACTGTAAATAAAACTTTCCGTACAAATAAGCGTGACAGGACCATTAACATGTTAACATTATTACAAACAGCATAATACAGAAAACAAACTTACACAATAGTTATATATTTCATCATTAACGGACGAGAATATTTGAAAAAAAAAAAAATTAATTTCCTTTAAGTCTGTCACTATTGTTCTTCTAATCATGACCTTAATTCTCAAATGATGCTATTGCAAAACATCACTCTGTGACCTGTCATTCTGCAAGTGTCACCAGTATTCCCTTTTGTTAAGTGATGATAAAGCCTTGCTAAAGGTGGGTCAAAAGGGTTAGTTAAAATGAGGAAGACAAACGCTTTACAAGAGGTAAAAAAGAACTGCTCATCCACCAAAGGAAAGAAAACCTATCAAACAAATGACTGGACACAGACTGTAAACTAAAAATGTCATATGAAACAAAAGAAAAAGAAGAAAAAGCCTTGAGTGAAACATGAAATAACCCAAAACACTTTCACTCACGTGCACAATGCAAATCCAGAACCACAAACTCTACTGACCTCAAAACAGATGGTATCTTTGGTACATGTCAAAGCAACAGGACGATATGCTCGACTCTCCTTGAGAACTGATATGCCCAACCCTTTGTAAGACCTGATATGCGTAACTCCTCTGTTAGAACTGATTTGCTCAACTCCCCGTGAGAACTGTTGTGCTTAACTCTCCGTTAGAACTGATATGCTCAACTCTACCTGAGAACTGATGTGCACAACCCTCCGTGAGAACTGATGCGCTTATATCTCTCTGATGTGCTTAACTCTCCATGAGATCTGGTGTGCTCAACTCTCCGTGAGAACTGATGTGTTTAAATCTACGTGAGAACTCAAGCGCTAGACTCTCCTTGAGAACTGATGTGTTGAACCCTCTATGAGAACTGAAATGCTTAACTCTCCTTGAAATCTGATATGCTCAACTCTCCGTAAGAACTGATGTGCTCAACCCTCCGTGAGAAGTGATGTGCTTTACTCGCACTAGAAGGGTCCAGTGCGAGGAGGGTCAGAGTAATGGCACGAACCCAAAACAGTTGGAGAACCGTCACTCTTCCGCTGCTGCACACGCAGACATTAACACTGTTAATACAAACACATACCGACAATAAAAGAAATGCAAATGTCCAGAGCATCATTATTAAATAAGACGAATTTATATCCTATGCAGTGACTGAAAAACTAAAAAACCGAACATTATTGCAATCTCAGAAACGTGGGCAAACTCTGAGAATAAACACTAAATCGCCGAGTTAGCAATACCCGGACACAAACTATTTATGAGAGATCGCTTATTCAGGGTAAGTGGTGGAGTTTTGACCTACGTTGTTAACGATCTAAGTGCTATTAAGATAAGCAAAGTAGACACGCATGCTTACGACTCTCTTTATATCGACATTACCGACAATTTCAAAAGTAAACTACGGCTCGGCGTTATGTACAGACCTCCTTAGCAAAAAGACGACAATAAGATGCTATACAATGAAATCAAAACTATAGTAAACAGTAAAGAGATTATAATAGTAGGAGACTTCAACAGTCCAAACATAGACTGGTACATGCTAACAGGTGTCCGAGAAAGAACGAGACTTACGGAGGTGATTGAAGACGTTTTTCTAGAGCAGTTAGTAAAAAAACGACTAGAGGTAAAAACATTCTTGTTCTCTTCCTCACCAGCGACATATACCTAATCAACCTTTACTAAGAAGGCGAGAGTTTGTCAAACAGCGATCACAGTTTGATTAGGCTACAGATAAATTCAGATTATGAAATAAAGTGACAATAAACTCTTGATCCCAGATTACAGGCGAGCAAATTTTGAAAACATTAGGCACGAAAATCGCAGTACCAATTGGACAAAACTTCTTGGCGTTCACACAGTGGAGGAAATGTGGAATAATTCTAAAAACACACTTCTCGAGATTGAAAATAAACATATTCCACAAATTACGAAGAGAACTTGCAACATTTCAAAACCATCATGGATGAACAGGAGAATAGAAGGACTAATTTGACAAAGGAAAAACATATAAGAAGTTCGAATCAACGGAAACCGATGAAAATCACCAGAAATTAATCAAAATCCAAAGAAAGTGTAAGAAGGTCATAACACAGAGTAAACGCGAGGAAGAAAAATGAATTTCCTTGAAAGTTAAAAGGAATCCTAAGGAATTCTTCAAATAAACAAGACAACGGAAGTCAGTAAAAGAAGGAATTGGACCATTACGAAACGAACGTGACACACTAACTACTGACGACAAGGAAATGGGTACCATACTAAATCATTCTTATAACTCCGTATTCACAATTGGAGAAACATCTCGAATACCGCAAGTTAAAAAAATATTTCAAGGATCTGATGATGAAGGGTTGAAGGTTAGAGAAATATATAGCCCTGAAATACTTAAATACCTGGGCCAACTAAATCCTTACAAATCCAACGGTTTAGATAGCTTAGCTCTAAGATTTTTAAAAGAGGTCAGGAGACAGCTAATATACCACATATCAAAAGTATTCAGCTAATCTCTATCGGAGAGAGAGAGAGAGAGAGAGACTGTGCGACACTGGGCATGTCTAGAGCTTCCAGACGAAGAGGTCTCAAGATAGCGCCTTGGATGGAGCTGAGATGGTAGAGATGTGAGGCATCCCGGCCGGCGAAGCAACATCCGTCCCAGAGAAAGTCAATGGAAAACCTGCGCAGGGATGACCGCTGAGTTCTCGCAGAGTCCCAAAATTGGTGTTTCGAGGGCAGCATAGAGGGATGACGCGCCTGATTATAATAAAGACAAATATAGTTACGGCCGAAGGACCCTAAAGTGGCAAAAAATAGTGTATTTCCATTGAGAAGGTTCAGAAGCAAAAAGAAGTCGAGTGTGCTGGAAGAGCGGTCGTGACGGAGGGGAAACTCGTGCTGGGTGTCTGACTATCTGTTCCAGAAGGTTGGGGTGGGAGACAGCAAGCGTCTCGGTTCCGCCGGGATCATCCCGGGCAGAGCCTAGCCAGTCCCTCTAGAGTACTTTGAAATCCCCTGCATAGAGGATTTCAGCACATGGGTGGGAGGAGAGCAGTGCTTCGTGGCAGAAAGTTAAATGGTCGGACAGTTGTACTTAGCGGAGGGAACTGGGAGTATGGGGAAAATATACGTACCATATGTTGAGCCAGACACCGTAGCATCAAAGCCAGTCAGGAGACTCATGGTCCACGAATCAAGATATGGGGGCTTTTGTATCATAGACTCCACACCTAGGGCGAAGATGATGGTCGAGATCAAAGTTAGAGTGTAGAGGGGGAAATACTCTTGAAATGTTGGGTTTCAGAGAGAAGATCAAGAAAAGAAAGGAAGTGGAGAGATGGTATTCCACAAAAGGAAGGTTAGATCTAGGAGCGGTGTCTAGAAGAGTGGAGTAGGTTCCAGTCGCTTGATGATGGTTGTGGTAATTCTTTCAAGCTCTACCTTTAACCATAAACTCCTGATATTTATATTACTTAGTCATACAAATGACAAAGGAAAGAGAGAGCTAAGGTTTCGAATGGAACCTATGCTGGCATCCAAGGCAAGGTGCTTCGAGTCAGGGGTTCCAAACCAAATAAAACGTTAGGGTTTTCTGCTGGCTGGCTGTCTGCCAAGCGGCTAACATGGCATTTTTACACTGTTCATTTAGGAGTGGATGGAGGAGAACTGCCAGCATTTCATGAAAGGTATTTACGGTAATTCACGGAATTATGGCAATTTACTGTGCCGCTGTGGTTATGTGGTACTCACATAATTCTTTTCGAGTTGTTGTACTGTATTTTCACTGGGGATTTATACCCCAAGACTGTATTCAGTGTATCCAGTTAAGTATTTGCTGAGAACGAAACACAAATGGTAGGTAGCGGGGGAGAAGCGCTTATTTCATCATCTCTAGCATTCCACAAACAGCGACGGTCATGCTCAATCGTATTTACTCGACAGCAAACGTAATTCGTATGAATTAAG
>JAYMFT010310699.1:0-10123 GCA_038088735.1 Panulirus argus | reverse complement strand
ACTACTATAAATCAAGAGAAGCTTTGAAAATCTTGAGTAACTTCACCATAGAGCCAAGACTTACCTTAATCACAATTGAAGCATAACAATATTCCTTCTGCTGTACTGGTTGCATGCAACAAGAGGAAGTAAACACACTCAGCAACTACTGCAGCAAACACAGTTCTTCCTGCAAGTGAATGCAAAAGACACTGTAATTCACATACTTTTTTCTAAATAACAAGAAAAATACAATTTACCTCTCCAACTGTAGCAGCTTTGAATACAGGGTGATTTAATTTGGCAGAGCTTGTAGTTAGAATACAATAACAGTTGCAAAGCATGATTTGGATCATTATAATTTATCAAAATATATCAAATTAGTAAGGATAGTTGAATAATTTGGTTCCAGAAAAATGTGGAGTTGACTAATGTCAAAGGAGGTAAAACACTTTTAAAAAAAATAAAAAAGACATAAGCTCATCTAGCCTCCCATAGTAGCCAAAATGTATGGCTGAAATATACCAACAATAAATTGGTCTGCTAGTGGGATCACAATGAATGGTTGCTTGTGAAGAAGTTGGACAGTGGCATACATTTATCATCTATTTGTTGACATTCAGCTTCGTTTGACAAACAATCATATATTCAAATGATATGTTTTGACCAAAATTAAATCTCATCTACTAGAAAGGCTAGATGAGGTTTTCATCTATTCTGTTGATTTTCTATAAGTGTATTACCTACTTTTATATTAGCATCACATTATCCCTGATATGAACAGCTACCTAAAGTAGTTTAAATTTTGTAATATGAATAAATAGAATATAATGATTCAAATCATGCTCGCCAACTGTTACTGTATTTTTTAACCACTACACTATAAAAACTAAAAAGTTAATTGCAATGCTGAGCAGCTCTCCATAAATACCATAATACAGCATGAATAAGGAAAACAATGGAGTGCAGTCAGGGTGCAAATACACCTGTAAGAGTAAGGTATACAAAGTCAGATACCTGAAATTATACTAAATACAGCAGCATTCTAAAAGAAGTTTGATATTATTATTGGATATAGTGAACAGAATGCACTTCACTTTGCCATTTTGGAAAGTTTAGCAGCAAAAACCATTATGATTCACCAAATGCCTTATTTGGTTGTATTCAACTGCATAAACTTGGTGTGGTTTTGAATTTAATGCTGCATGCCCTGTGATTCTTAATAATCTAAAAAAATATGACATTATCAATGATTGTGAAACAAAATCATAAAATACTTAGAAAGGGAGAAAGTTGAAAGTGAATGTGAATAAAAGCAAGGTCATTAGGTTCAGCAGGGTTGAGGGACAGTTTAGCTGAAGTGTGAGTTTGAACAAAAAAAAATAGGAGGAAGTCAAGTGATTTAGATATCTGAGAGTGGAAATGGCAGGGCACTGAATGGAACCATGGAATCATAAGCAAGTCATAGAGTTAAGGAGGGAGGCAAAGATCTTGGGAGCACTGAAGAATGTGTGGAAAGCAAGAATGTTATCTGAAAGAGCAAAAACGAGTATGCTTGTAGGACTGTAGTTCCAACAATTGATGTGAGGCATGGGCTATGGGTAAGGGTGTGTGGAGTAGGTTGGATGTGATGGAAATGAAATGTTTGAGGACAAAATGTGGTGTGATGTGGTTTGATTAAGTAATGAAAGAATATGAAAAATGTGTGGTAATAAAGAGTTTCGTTGTGAAAGCAGAGGAGGGTGTGCTGAGATGATGCAGACATATGCAGATAATAAGTGAGGTAAGGTTGACAAAGACAATGAGGGTATATGTGTCAAAGATGGAGAGAACAAGGAGAACAGAGAGACCAAACTGGAGATAGAAGAATGGAGTGAAAAAGATTTTGAGTGATCGAGGCCTGAACATGCAGGAGGGTGAAAGGCATCTAAAAGATAGAATTGAAATAATGTGGTATACTGGGGTTGATCTGCTGCCAATGGACTAAACCAAGGCATTCGAAGTGTCCACGGTAAACCATGGAAAGGTCTGTGGGCCCTGGTTGTGAATAGAGAGCTGTTGTTTCGGTGCAATGTACATGAGAGCTAAAGAATGTATGTGAGTGGGTGTGGCCTTTGTTTGTCTGTTCCTGATGCTATCTCACTAATGAAGGAAACAGCGATCAAGTATGAAAGAAACAAAAAGCTAAAATAACATGAATCTCATTAGGCAGATGGACTACTTAAATCATTATATGTGATTTTCACTTAGGTCTGCTTCAATATTCTTGTATTTCAGTGTTTAGGGAGTAAAATTCTTACCTAAATAACATCAAAAAATGGTAAATTTTGGTTGCTGGAAGACCTTACATGAGATTTTCATTGATTATCTCCCATTTCTCTCTGAACATCATAAATCTCACTATCAATATTTCACAGTTGTAAGATATAAGGTGCCATATCCCATTTCCCCAGTTAAATCACTTCTATTAAGTATAAATAGTTCACTGCTATAAATTTCTTCAAACCCACATGATATTTCCATGGTATCCCTACATTAGTATTTCAAGTAATAATCTAACCAAAATATCTTTACAATGATCAAGGTGCCATTCTAATGAAGGGGGATGGGGATCAGCTAGTGTAAACCCGGATGATAACATGGCACCTTTCTAATAAAGTTTATTACAGCATCTTTTCTGTTACATCTAGACATCTCCATTAATAGCACCTTATACCACCAGCCTAGCTTAATTGCTCCCTAAATCACCAGATTTATAGTTATTCATATTTATTACTTATAATTTCTCCTTATATGTAATATTTACTAACAACTTTACTGGTACTAAGTACGATCATTACCTTATACCTTCCAACACACTACTATGTGTACGAGTTCCTTATTACTAGTCTCACCTATCAAACAACTGTGTACAATATTGTGTGATCTCACAATTTTTTTCTGAATTCAATAGGACTCAGACATCTTTCAACATAACAGAAGTAGCATAAGGTACCAGTCGCCTTAATAGTTCACCTCGTTATTGTGTACGAAATCTTACCAGGTGAAGCCAAGCATCCCGGATACACATAGGAGCCTCGAGTTCCATGAACCCCTTGAGGCTCTTGGACAATAAGCTGTTTTACAAATGCGTTTCCTTACACTAAATCACTTTTACAGATAATATAAAGTCCAATGATATGTGTTGCAGTAAAAGCCTAGAATTGAGGCATTACTTTCACAGGTTTTAGTTTTCCTGTTTTGGATTCTTTTTTGTTAATGTAAGGAATCTTATGAGATGAAATTTTGTTATAATGCCCCATAAAAGTACCTTCCATATTAGCTCCTTATTGTTAAGGTTACGAGGGAAAGAGATGCAAGGTTAAATGACACTGTAATACGGGAAAATCTGGAAACCAAGATTGTTCACCTGTAAACGTTTAAAGAGTGCATTTATGATGAAGTTCTTGATATTATTACAAATCATTATGAAAAACATGAACAGTATTCCCCAGACTTCCATCATGCCTTTTTGTTTGATACCAATTGTGAAGAGTGAATTCAGATGTCTAAGAAGATAACAGAATCTTACCCTGAGAAGGAAAGATCTCATAATCATAATTAATAGCCCTAAATCTATAAAGAAATCTGAACTAAACCAACACATTTACAAAAATCAGATTTTCTGACTCAAACATTACGAGAATATGGCGGTATTCAGTGGAATAATAAAATATAATAGGCATTTCCAGCGTTCATGTAAGTTTTCTTGCATTACAACATTATTGGCTTTGTATATTGACATGCAAACAAAATGAAGCTTATATAATCCCATTTTTTGGAAGTCAAGTTTGTTTTAGTTTACTTTGATTTGATGACGGATACATGACAAAATGATTATATTTGGGCTATGGTTTAATATATTTAAATGCAATAAACAATAGTGATTTATTTTCATTACTGAAGAGAATATCTAAATTGTCTATAAATTTCACATATACTCACATGAAAGGACAAGGAACATGAACTCGAATAATCATGTCTGTTAGTCTCTAAAAACCTATCACACCCTTAACCCACCTTCCACTGGTGACTGAACTATTTGTAACTAAACTGTTGTCCAGCACTGTTGTCTATCATTCTAATAAGACTGAATAAAAAGCATGCAGGAAATCAACTCGAGATCATCTCAGGAAACAACCCCTCGCTTTTGACAAATTTAATTGTACTTCATGAGGTCTTGCTTTTGCAATGGTATGTACCTCCATTTTTTTATTGGTGTATCAAATTCAATGTACTCTAGTTTGTTATATAAAGTTATTTCAGTTGTCATATGAATGTGTCCTCTTTGTTCCTGCCTTCTTTCTCATATTTTTCAAAATTTATAATTCAGTTCTTTCACAGTTCCAAGAAATTTTCTTTTCCAAACAAAAATTGTCCATTTTCTTATTTTGTTGTCTTACATATGACTGTTGTAAGACTGACTCCCTTCTTCCTTCTTGATATTCCTGGGCACTATCAAATTAAATGTAAATTTTCCTTTTTTGTTCCACCTTAATCATATTATCTATCACCACCAGAAAATATATTTCAATAATTTAACAGTAAATAATTTGGTCTACATTTATAGAACACTACAGATGATTTTTCTTGTCCTTTTATATCTTCTTTCTATATCAAGTAGAGTTCCAAACTTATTTCACCTCCTATCTCCATTTTTCTGCATCCCATTTCTTTTTTTACTCTTGTTTTTATTTCTTTTTTGTCATTTCATGAATCTTGTTATATTCTATCTTTGTCTCTTGAAGGTATTTTTTCATCACTTATATTAATTTCTCTTTTCTCTTCTCTTATTTCTTCTGAGCAGTGCATTCCCATTTTCATTCAAAAATATTATAAATATGGTATGTTCTATAATTCTTCTTTCCACCAACAGCTAAGGCACCTATTTCTCTTCTTAATGTGATCTCTAGTGCATATTTTGGTGCTCCTCATATTTGTCTATATACGGTATTTTGAACTCTTAAAGTAGCTATATCAGTCTGAGTCAAGTTGGTAACATTTGAGCCACATAAGATGGGTAGTAAAGCCATACTTTTCCAAGTCGTCAGATAATATAAAGGGTTTTGATTGTAAAGAGAAATCTGGGGCTACTTATGCAAAAAACTATCTACCTATTCTATCTATATCTCTGATGCCTGTTCCTTTCTAGAACTCCCCCATGGGGGTGGCCACAGCAATAGTCTCCATAATTTGTGAATTCCACTGCTGCTTGTCAGCCTTTAGTGCCTCACCTTTAACAGGTCACTGGCAGAGGAAAAGTTTAGAGCAGCGTTTGCAGAGGTTCCTACCTAAAGTTCCTAATGACTACTTATACCTAATATTTCTATTTAATGTTCCTATATAAATGTTCCTACCTACTACTTCTATTGTTCCTACCATTTTGCCAAAATGCAGAGCTAGCACATATCGCTCACCATAGGAAAATCTAGTTACAAAGAATGAGCTGTGTGAGTTAAGTTTTGTCAAGTGTTATGTGCGACAAGGAGAGATTCTATGTTTGTAGATAGAATGCCAGTAGTCCATTTGTGGAGAGGCAGAAAAAAAAGACAGCTACCTGTGTCAGAGGAGTTCAACTTAACTACTGAAGTGTTGGCTCACCACATACCCATCACAAACCCTCCCAATACCCAGGTGGGTAGTACTGGGAGTATACCTTCCTGTTCGTTTGCTGCCTACCAACTACTACCAAATTTGATGTAAAAAGAAAAAAGAAAACTTTAAAAAAAATCAACATACTATACAGACTTGTGTAGTAACCAAAGTTTATAGTAATTTTTAGCATTCTGGTAAAAATATATGACACACAAAATTGAGCACTGCACCAACTGCTGATATGTTTAAAAAAACACAAAAGACCGAGTGGCCCTTTGTCTCTTCACCCAACCTCACCTCAGGACATCATTTCATGTCACTCACATCTGAAAATGACATTATACTTAGTAAGTTTCTAACATAAATTTTGGCTGCTAGACAAGGTTAGGGGAGGTTTTCATAGGTCATTGTAATATCTTTTACAAGTATCTAATCTACTTTATTTAACATGTTATTTATCATAGTATTCACAACCCTCACTATCATCACCATAATTGTTACTGGAGAATGGATTATAATGATCCAAATGACACACTGCAGTTTTTATTCTATTCAATAAAACTACCCTAATACTGTACCTCAGAAGTAATAAATAGTATCCTTATATTTTTTTGTGTAGGTAAACTGATTATTGAACCTATTTGCAAAAGCAGGTTGCAAATGAACATGACAATGACAAATTTTGCATAAACTGTACCATGATTTCAGAAATCAGGTCAATATCAGTTGCTAGGGAAAGTTAGCAGAGGTTTTCATAGCTCGTGTTTCACTGGTATTTACATGAGTTAACATCACATTTTCCCTTTTGTTTTTGATCATTATACACATCGATGTATAATTATAAACATGATGCTCTACATCATACTCTGCAACCCTCAACTTGCCTAAAACTTTACACTGCCATTAAAGAAGAAAATCAAATACCCGAGGCTAATTAAATATGTATCTTATCCAATAATTTACTTTTTTCTTCTTCTCTAATGAATATGTCAGTAGCAAGGAGGGCTATTAACCTCAGAGAAAATGAGCTTTAAACAAAGTTTGTGAAATATATCTAGGCACCCATTGAACCTTTGAAACTTTCACATAAGTGCTCCTAAAAACCCTAACTTGTCCTAAAGTCTAATTCCTTAATTGTAAAATGACACTGTTTCTCATCTCTGTAAACCCATAAGATCAAACATTTGAAAATATAATTCATCTTTGTACAGAACTATATGGCTGTAAGGATACAAAAAAAAAAAAAAAAAAAAAAAAAAACGAGGAATAAGAAGAAGCTGAAACAATTGTCTAAATCAAGTGAACATAGTAAACCTCATCTGACCACCCATACCTACCATCCAGGAATGATCAAGAACCAAAAACATCCATTTGGTTTGTATTCCTTTCTGAATGATTCACTTGATGTCTCAGGATTAACTAGAGTTAGAAATGCAGCATTAAATCTTATCAGTATTTGTATTTGATCAATTCTATAATACTGTAATCCTTTGGCTGAATAACAGTTACACTTAGGTTGCAATTACAATCCAACCACATTTTTTGTCATCAGAAAGTGTGATTTAGGGTAAGCAAAACATTTGTCAAGAATTACCAAGATTTTTGCCTTTTGGATCTAGTCCCACAGACTTGGAATGAGCTCTTGCTTCAGACACAAAATGATTTATTCATCCTCTTTTATTGGCACAGTAAACCATTAAATGTTTTGATACCTTTAAACATCGTTTTTATGAAGTAATCTTATCCGTTACCATTAATTTGCATTAGAACCAGCATGGACAGTCAACTCATCTTTTGCATTTTATTCCAGTAAGTGTCTCCTCGTCCTTGGTAGGGTTTACTGGTCATACAGTGCCAATAGAGAGAGGTTTCACTAGCATTATAAACCTATTTCAAACTTTAATTTCCTTCTATTGGTAACTCAGCAAACTTGTCAAGTTTCTTTACAACCACTTCTTTATTGGCAGAACATTTTTCAACAACAAACAGCACGCACCCTAATACCATGTCTTTTCTTAAATTTCTGTAGACATAAGGTTAAAGCTTTTGTTCAATATATTGGCTTGCTTCTGTGCTATTTTACCTGAAATCCTAAGATCATTATGCCAATAAAGCTTTAAAAATTCAATTAAAGCACCATCCAAATCACAATGTCTTTTCTTTCTTCACTGGTTTATGAAAGACCCTCCCTACTCCTCTTACCTTCAATGTCAGCATGGAATGTAAGGATATTATTGTCTACTCCTTTCCATCATATTATTGTCTACTTCTTTCCATCATATACATTTAAGGAAAGAACATTGTAAATCTCACACAAAGCCCCAACCGAAATGCCTTTGTCAACTCTTTCAAAAAAATCATCTTATCTTGCATTGTCTGGACACAGAGGCAACTCACCTTCTTGTGTGGACACGAGTCCACTAACCTCATTCTCTGGACATAGAGTCGACTGGCCTCTTTCTCTTAACAAGAAGCCCATTTTAGGGTTAAATCATCCATGAATATTAACACTTAAAACTGAAAGTGGATGGTGAGAGATGGGTGATCATCAGTGCTTATGCACCTGGTCATGAGAAAAAAAATCTTGAGAGGCAAGTGTTTTGGGAGCAGCTTATCATCGCATCGGTAACTTTATCATCACTGTCGTTGGACAAGGACCACATGAACCAATACAGATCGATGGGGACACATATAATCATGAACCGTAACTTGTTCGCATGTTGTGACATTAAACGAATACCTTATCAGGTGGGTAAGAATAATCACGGATTACCGTTGATCACGGGCTATCGTTGTTCTCTGGCAAATGATGAACAGCACCTCGTGACTGAGGCGCCTTGCTGTTACATACCACGAAAAGCATCTGGGGTCAAACAAAGCGATTGCTGTAAGTAGTTTTGAGGGAAATGTTTAGCTAATTACGTCTCATCATACACCAGTCAAGCATCTCGGGTTTTTCCCAACATCTATGGCTGCCAGCAGCGTAATCCTGGGCAACAGCTGCTAGTTGCACCCTATTGCCTCACTGCCCTACTGCTGACGCGTCAAAAGTGGTTTTGACTGCAATTCAGTAGTGTCTTGCGCCCACCCTTGATGTGACGCGCAGGTCTGATGGTACAGTATACTGCTATCGCCCTTCTTGAGTCTTGCCACCGTGTTTGCCAAATACCAGACATTGGCAACAAACCCTGACTATACACGTGATGACTAATGACGACAACCAACTATACATGTACTAACCAATAACGATAATGGACTATACAAGTAATGACTAATGACGATAACGAACTATACATGTAATGTCTAATGACGATAATAGACTATATACGTGATGACTTATGACGATAATAGACTATACACCTAATGACTAATGACGATAACGAACTATATACGTAATGACCAATGTACTCTAATTTGTTATATAAAGTTATTTCAGTTGTCATATGAATGTGTCATCTTTCTTCCTGCCTTCTTTCTCTTATTTTTCAAAATTTATAATTCAGTACTTTTACAGTTCCAAGACATTTTCTTTTCCAAACAAAAGTCCAATTTCTTATTTTGTTGTCTTACATATGATTGCTGTAAGACTTACACCCTTCTTCCTTCTCGATATTCTGGGCACCATCAAATTAAATGCAAATTTTCCTTTTTTGCTCCACCTTAATCACAATATTTATCACCACCAGAAAATCTATTTCAATAATTTAACAATAAATAATTTGGTCTACATTTATAGAACATTACAGATGATTTTTCTTGTCCTTTTATATCTTCTTTCCATATCAAGTAGAGTTCCAAACTTATTTCACCTCCTATCTCCATTTTTCTCCATCCAATTTTCTTTTTTATTTTTGTTTCTATTTCTTTTTTTTTTCATTTCGTGAATCTTGTTATATTCTATCTTTGTCTCTTGAAGGTACTTTTACATCACTTATATTAATTTTTCTTTTCTTTTCTCTTATTTCTTCTAAGCACTGCATTCCCATTTTCATTCATAATATATTATAAATATGTTATGTCCTAAAATTCTTGTTTCCACCAACAGCTAAAGCACCTATTTCTCTTCTTAGTGTGATCTCCAGTGCATATTTTGGTGCTCCTCATATTTGTCTATATACAGTACTTTGAACTCTTAAGGTAGCTATATCAGTCTGAGTCAAGTTGGTAACATTTGAGTGGTAAAGCCACACTTTTCCAAGACGTCAGATAATATAAGGGGTTTTGATTGTAAAGAGAAATCTGGGGCTACTTGATGCAAAAAACTATCTATTCTGTCTATATCTCTGATGCCTGTTCCTTTCTAGAACTCCCCAAAAGGGGTGGCCACAGCAATAGTCTCCATAATTTGTGAACTCCAATGCCGCTTGTCAGCCTTTAGTGCCTCACCTTTAACAGGCCACTGGCAGAGGAAAAGTCTAGAGCAGTGTTTGTGAAGGTTCCTACCTAATGTTCCTAATGACTACTTCTACCTAATATTTCTATCTAATGCTCCTACATAAATGTTCCTACC
>JAYMFT010310688.1:0-10124 GCA_038088735.1 Panulirus argus | reverse complement strand
AATCATGTGACGCAGCAGCTTGCCGAGTATTCCGTGGTCTAGCTAGTGGTGGAGGCACACAAGCAGCCAGCTCTCGGAAATTGGCATTCAGACTTTCGTAAAATGGTTATTTACATCCTGGAACGTGTCACTCGAATAAGAAGTAACTAATGAACAAAATATCATATGTATTTCAATAGGAATAAATACTCACTTTCAAATTTGGTATTCGATCAACCCATCTATCTGTTATGGTCAGCTCCGTTGCCAGTGAAATGAAGTGGGCCATGTACACACTAACTGAAATTCCAAAAATAATTTGATATTGCTATGGAAAATAGGTCGCCATTCTTATAGAAGAAGGGTCACCACCCACCTCTCTGGCACTTCTGTAGCGTGAATGATCATAAAACGTGGATCCGTATTACATTCATTCCGGCGGTACAGACATATTGATGCTTCTAAGCTATTTTGAAAGGTAAAATAAGATAGGCAACATCACCATTCGGACAATAGGTTGATAATCCCCAAATTTCTAGAAAAAATGCACACGTTTTCTACAAATCTATAATAACAGATTAATTTCATGCCCATAGTGGCACACCATCGCAATGCTTTATTGCTACGGCAAAAATAGGTTGTTACCTGGAGTGTGCGCTGTACCGTAAAACCTGCTCCGTTCTGCTTTTAAGGAATATATGAGGGGCATACTGGTAATGTAAATGTATCAACATCGCTAAATCAACTGACTTAAAGATAAAACCTTTTTAGCATTCAGGGAAAGGTCGAGGACTATGCTAAGAAACTTGAACCTTTTGTCATATATGTCAGTTCGGATTATTCTTATCATTTACATGTACGAGGCTAAGAGAGATTGTATATATATTTCGGGCCAGGTAACTCAGGTAGAGTTGTTGCAGTTCCTCTAATACCTCGATCTGCTGATCACATTACACTGTGAGCAACGGCAGAGTGTTCTTTAAAACAAATGATATGTCTTCAAGTGTGTAGAGGACTTAGATGAGATAGAGAAACCCTCATACCATTCCAGACTTAACACTCTCTCGATCAAACGGCTTCCTAAAAAGCTTCAAGCCAACTGTTGCAATTGATGACATGTTGCATTCGTTTCCACAAGCACAATACCCCGAAGGAAAAAAAAGAATAATAAAACCCTCATAATCACTTATGTATTAAGAACAATGGGACGACAGGAGAACATATTTCACGTACACTTGCATAAAAGGAAACAAGAAAAATGAAGTGAATTACAAGCCGTTATCTCAGACGAGCATAATCTGTAATATACTGGAAAACAATGTCAGAAACCTAATGGAATGATATTTGCAACGACGAAGCAGACCAATCAGGAAAAAGCTTGGATTCAGTGGATGACATCATAAACAACGATATCAACAAAGTCCTTCAATTGAATTAGCAAGAGCTAGGGAAGTAAAGACTGGATGAGTAAACTGCGTGTTCTTTAAATGCCAAAAGGCATCTGACATTGTCTGTTAAACCTGATGATGAAAATATGGGGTTTTCAGCTAAGAATAAGCGAGGAATTATTATTTTTTTTTTCCATAGACAATAATTAACAAAGCAGGTGAGAGGGAACTAAGGACGAGTGCAAGACGTATGTTTTCAAACTGGATTGAAGTAAACAGGGATGGCCCGCAAGGACGAGATTTACACTAAACTTACGTAGGAGGGAAGTGAGGAGTCTCTGGGAATGCAAAGGTCCCCATAGGCAGCAAGATAGGTTCCCATGTGGTCCGACCCATGGTTGGTAAAAGTCAACCATCATCAAAGACACGATCAAACACATAGTCACAATTATTCATACACATACATCTGAGCAAACTTTGCCTTGATCAGACAGAGAGGGTTCTTATAAATATTCACGTCCATATATACCAAATTTAACTCAAACATATACACTCATATATAAAAGAAGCATCTCGAAACGACTTCTCTGTATGTCATAATCGAAACACACATATACACACACACACGACATCCACGCCCACACCTAACCACCAAAAGCAGAAAACACCCCGCACCCACACGACATCCACGCCCACACTTAACCACCAAAAGCAGAAAACACCCCGCACCCACACGACATCCATGCCCACACTCAACCACCAAAAGCAGGAAACAACCCGACATGAACGCACGCAGAAGCAAGCGCTATCACAGATACATATCCACATTTATGGACATAAGCCGAGATCCCCCCCAAAAAGCATGACATACACACGAAGTTTGGCAAAGTATATAAACGCAAAAAGAGCCGCTGGGACAGACGCTACACACAAGGACCCAAGGTAAACAAAGCACCCCACACCCGCTGCCACATATGGGCATTCAGCGAATGACTGATGGGCACTGAAATGGCCAAGTCTGGGTCACAGCGTCGCTGCTCCCTCACCATACAAGGGGTGATAGAGACCGCGTGACGGATGGCAGCACTGGACTGGTGAGCATTGTGCTGGGCGTTCCGCTTCCCTGACTCCGTCGCTTTCATGGGGAGGACCGTAATGTGTATTACGTCTGTCCGTTTGTCGACCTTTATGGTTGCACCTTTGGTGTGTCCGTTATCAACATTAGTTGATGAGAGGGAGTACAGTCTCGTAAACAACAACACGCTCTCCAAACGAGTCCATCATTTCCCTGCTTCCGACTGTAGCGCAATCTTCAAGCTACAGGCTCCCTTTAAGAAGAAGAAAAAGAAAAAAGATGCCCTGGATTTATAGAAAGTAATATTAATAATAATAATAATAATAATGATAATGATAATAATGATAATGATAATAATGATTATAAGCCTCATCCTAAATAGTGTACGACTAGTCTCTGTACTTCTCAGTCTTCTGCGTTTGGATAATGTTATGTCGCTAATTGAAAACTTTTCCCTCCTGACTTCCGCATCCTTTTAAGTGATCTCGTGTTGACATCAACTAATGACAGCCTACCCCTCCCCCCTCCCCCCCCCCACCCCAAAACTGCCCCATTCGGCGTTTCTTTTTTTAACCTAAATGATTCAAAGCATTTTTTTTCCCCTTCCCGT
This sequence comes from Panulirus argus, assembly GCA_038088735.1. NCBI lineage: Eukaryota > Metazoa > Arthropoda > Malacostraca > Decapoda > Palinuridae > Panulirus > Panulirus argus. The sequence goes on along the minus strand of JAYMFT010310688.1, from coordinate 7,072 downwards.
CCTTGCCTCTTCTTTTCCTCCCTGTCTGGTTAAAACGAGCTACATTCATTTTTTCTTATTTCGAATATTCATTAAGTTCTTTCCACTTTTATTTCCAAGATTTCCCCCGACGCCTCGTCGGGGAGGAAGAAGACGCCGTCGTGATGGAGAGTGTTGGTGGAGTCGTGATGGAGATTGTTGGTGGAGAGGACAGTGGCACGCGTCTGGAGGAGATAAATAAAGATTTCTGGTGGGTCAGGTTTCGAAGGAGCAGGACTGAGTGATGCATGTCAAGTGAAAGACACAGGTAATAAAGAATATAAAAAAGAAAAACGAATGCCGAGTTATAGAATGGACTGATCTGTAGGTATGTACACACAGCACAAAAAACGATCTTTGCACTTACAAAGCTACGTAATATACGGACGAAACAATACGACACCGTTGGTCATTCCGCGACCCGTCGTTCACTGGTGCAAAGATGGTTTTTGTGCTTTGTGTACAAAGCCGTAATGAAGACGAGCGAACAATAGAACAGGGCTCGAATGCAAGAGCACGTTGATTGAGGGGATAAGGAAAAATTTGCTTAACATGACGCGTGAGTGAGTACAACAGGATGGTTTGAGGATGGTGAGGAAAAGAGAGAAGCAAATATATACTTTGGGGATAAAGAGGCTGAAACTCCTGAAAAATACCAAGTGATAAAGGTAAGGACGCTTTGGGAGGAAGTCGTAAACGTCGAATATCAAGGCAGTGGGAGCGAGGATGATGACCTGCCGTGGTCACTCGAGGTGCACGGTGATAACAGGAGCGCTGCCCAGCCTACACCCTGACGCAGAGGAGACGGGGAGAGAGAGAGAGAGAGAGGAAAACACATGCGAATATTCCCAGTACCCTTGGAGGGACCAGCCCCGCGCGCACTCACGACCTAATGGACGAGTTGGCCTCCTTTAATGACAGCTATAAAGTTCCTGCCCCCCCGCGGACTCTCGCCACGCGCACATTTTCAGAATGCAGTTTTGCGCTTTTCTCGTCAGGTTGGGCCGCCTACCCCTGCGGTATCCTCCTCCTCCTCCTCATCCTCCTCCTCCTCTTCCTCATCGTCAAAACAAACGGGAAATTTCGAAGCTCCGGTTGCATATTCAGTTCATCAGTGCATTTATTCGCACGGCTCCGGCTTATAACAGCGGCGCGATTACGAGTCTTAACAGCATTGTATCCGTGAATAGTTCCGAATCATCGGGACATAACGGTTTCGAGCAGTTTCCGCTCGCAACGGCGGCCTGATTGTGGACAGCTGCCGGAGGCTTCTATAACGTGGCGCTCGACTCGTTCGAATCATCGACGAATGAATCATTCGTGACAACAGTGTGCACCTCAGTAATCAGGGCGTATGATAACTGCGTGGCTCGTAATCATTATGGAGACTAATAACCTCCCTAATTTACAAATAACTCCTCGAGTAATTTAGAAACAACAGCTCGAGTCATGTAAAAGTAACTAGGATTCCGTGTCATAATAACTCATTTTGTTTCGAAATTATTCCAGCCTTGGTTAGCTCGCATTATTCTTAATCATTTCAAGTTTTACCGGGTCACTCACGTTGTTCTGAATAATTTCTACTTTTACCGGGGTCGCGTTTACCTGAATTATAAGTTTAACTTTTCAGAGGTCGCGTTAGTTTGACCTAATCTTGGCTTCTGTCACACTAGCCCCTGCTATCATGGCAAAATCTCGTTTTAGCGACCCGTATACGGATAGGTAATTTCTCTCTCTCTCTCTCTCTCTCTCTCTCTCCCAATTCGCAGCTGGATCGTCCTCATTCACCCAGGAGTCATACAGCACAACCACAGACACCCAGGTCTGGCTCGGGTGTCGGCGCGGTAGAATATATCAATCAGCCGAGGTCACACTGCAAGGCCGTCCTCGCTGGTCTCGAGGTCAGACGCCACCAGCACAAAGGAGAGGGCCTCCCCCACCCCCCCGGGTTGGGGTGGAGGGTTGGGGTGGGGGGTGGGCTAGGGGAGTTGGGGGGGGGGGTTTGGCTCGAGACTGGCTCGGTGGTATAATATCAATTAACCAAACATCGTCCTCGGTTCGATGTGTCGCACGGTCTCCTGGGCGGAGGCCATGAATCCTGGACCTGTATCGGGCTACTCTACTGAGCCTGTATTGACTGACTGCAGTTACAACCACCGCTTTGTTTAAGTGTTTTAATTCGTTTTCTCGTTAATGAGTGAAGGGAGAGCGGAAGAGAGAAGACGATAAGGAATCTAAATATGAACTGGCTCAATAAGCTACAGAGGTGTGGTGCTAGCTAATGTAAATGTAAAAAAAAAGAAAGATGAAATATAATCGTGGGTTCATTTTCTAATCCTGTTTGTGTACAATGTATGGACATGACAAGAGCAGTAAATCCTCCACTGTCTCTCTCCTGACGATGTTCAAAAGTGTGAACATGCCAGCCCAATATCTTTAACACACTGGATCACAGTTCACCGTCAGTTCTTCTGTTCATTATATCCCCCCCGGTCAGTGACACCTCGATGACATTAAAATTCTTAAATCATCTCTACACTCTTACATCAGACAGAGTCTTAACAGTCGTAATACTACTGTTATAACTTCGTTTCTGGTAAAACAATTTGCGTCATCAAAATAACTGTGATATTCATTCGATATCAGTTCAGAGAATAACGGAGGATAAACCTCTACCCGCACCTTCCGGTCTGTGATACGTGAACCAAGGCAAATGAAAGACGGCTTCCCTCACAAACCGGCGGGAATTTACAAAGCGCTGGTGCTTCCACGGCACACGTATGATCATGGCTACTTAGCACTAGAGTATTCAAAGCGTGTTCTACACTTTCGTTTCTCTTCTCACGCTCACAGGTAGAATGATACTTCAGTTATAAGCTTGCAATTGTACAATCAGCGACGAATCTCTGTTGCCTTTTTCCGTCTCGTAAGTTAAGGAAAAAACAAAAAGCAATCGATGCGTTTCTCTCTAATACATTCCGGGCAGTTGGTAGGTGTGTTGAAGCCTTGGAATGCCAACTGATGTACGCTAAACCTACTTACAAAGATAGATTTTTCAACATTATCTGATTCAGAGTATCTTCAGATACATGTTTCAGATGATGGGAATTTGTTTAGAGCAGACGATTGCCAGCGTTTGTAAAGAAACAGCTCTAAAGGTATGCCAGCCGCTCCAATTCAGATATCATTGCACCGAAAGAGGAGCAACTTTTCGTCTCTAACTGTACATAGAGGACACACATAGATACACTCAGAAACACAGACAAACGAGTCTTTGCTAGGAATTGAAGACACCAGTTGTTAACGCTGCATTTTAATGCTTCCTCGCCCTTCCTGGAATTACGCATACCTTACGATGGAGACCCTTCTGCCCCCAGCAGCTCGGTCCGGGAATAGGCTGCCGTGTCTTTCTTTTGCTCAGTGAGGCTGTTGGAGACCGCGGCAAATAAGTCTAACCATCCAAGTTATCGTGGCTGATTCAGCACACTTGTAGATATTTGCTCAAATAAGATTTAAACCTTTCCAATGAATTGTACATAAAACACACACACACACACACACACACACACACACACACACACAACAATGGGAATCACGTCGGCTTTGTGAAACATTACGTCTTAGCGGCCTTAGGCGCTTAAACCTCACAACATGGACTTGACATCATAGGACCTCAGCTCCTTCACATACACAACTAAGTCATACGAGAGAGAGAGAGAGAGAAAGAGAGAGAGAGAGAGAGAGAGAGAGAGAGAGAGAGAGAGAGAGAGAGAGAGACATAAACTACGTACACTATGAAGACTTTCATGTAAATACGCGTACATAGACACATGCACGTATACTAAAGGACCCACACACATAAATATCGGTTTTAGAGGACAGTACACCATGGTCGTCTTTCACCTGCTGCAGTAAGACTCGGAAGAAGGAGACGATTGACTGTCGTCCTGAATGGCTTGGTGGCCGGCGAGTATATGTAGGAGGGCCAGGGTAGCTTGGTCGTGGAGTGGGAGGAGAGAGGAGGGAGAGAGAGACCGAGAGCGACGGAGGCTTGTCTGGTAATGCCACTCGCGAGGCTCTTGAGGCGTCCCTCAAGGCACCGACTGTACCCCCACCAGCCGACCGAGGTTGTATGGTCTTCAGGCCTATCAACTACCAGGGTCGTTAAGACCTTTAGTCTGTAAACACCCCCCTCCCCCAACACCCCAAATATCTTCAGCAGTTTTAGGTGTTAAGGATGTTTCTAAGACCTCATCCACGTGTATGGTGTATTGCGTCAACGGAGCAGGGCGCCCTTAGTGTTTACAATGTGATTTCCTGTCCGGCAGGAGGTCGGTGATGCTTATTATATCCCCAGGCTATCCTGTGGGAATCTATTTACGAGGGATAGAAGACGAGGATTTAATAAATCCCTCCCAAGGAATAAAAACATACGTCTACTTTCCTGGTAAAAAAGAATTGGAGGGAAGAATGTCAGGTTTTCCTTTGATCACTATATTTTGTTGGATATTCATATCCTGAGGGTGTATAGCGATCATACGACGAGGCTGTATGCCAGAGTTATGTTCAATATTGATTAATCCTTAATCTAAGCACCTTTCAAAAGAGGCCTGAAAAATTGTTCTTAGTGTGAATTAAGGAGGTATCACAGCACATAGTATGGTTTTGCCCCGTCGCACTACCTCCACGCCATAAAGGTGATACTCCACATGTTGTCAGCCAATGTTACTGTTCAGCACGGTCAGAAGTATTTCAAAGAGAACAGGAAACAGAAGGATTGAACTCCAATGACATCCTGTTTGTTCTTTGAGATTCACGATCGGAATCACTTCCTTAACCACAAAATGGATTTTGATTTTACATAAATACGAAATGTAGTGTTTTGTACTGCATCCTTATGAGATAAGGAATTCCGCAAGTCAGGTATATACTATCCATCATTTCTATGTCAACAGAATTGTACGATTAAGAATTTATGTCGCTTATGAAGTGTTTCTAAGATCTTAATGAACCGGTACAAAATAAGCTACAACAAAAAAGAAAGAAAGAAAAAAAACAGAATTATAGATAATGATTACGAATGAAAATCATGAGGAAAAGATGTCACTGTCAGTATTCAGACGAGGTGAATGAAAATGCATCACTACAATTTTTCCTCTTTAGATGTTAGCAGTCTAGTTACAGGGGATTTTCCTCTGTGATGAAACCACGCAAATGCTCATCTGCCTGAAAATCGGAGTGGTATAAATACACCACACATTTTCCTGTGGATGATTTCTCAATGGGAACTCTGATATATGGAACACCCGGCATGTTAAGACCACAGAACTTTCGTCACAATTGCAAAATTTATGGATCCGTGATATCAGGTTTGATATAACCCTTCAGGATAACATGAAAATCTGCAACAGATAAGATCAGAAGACCGCTTGCTTTCGCTGTCGTAAACAGAATTTACGACATTTGTACAAGAGACAGACTTGACGTCATGGTAAAAATTTGCTCATAAGCTTCAGGCATATTGGCGTAGGACTAGTATCTGTCTGTGCTGTCCAAAGACTGCATTTGTTACGCGCTGTCTTGGATAGAACTGTTTCCAGAGTTGTACTTTGGCTTTAAAAGATGTTTGTCGTTGATGACTGCGTTTTAAGTTACTCTTATTAACAGCTAACAAGTTATGTTACGACCAATAAGAGTTACTGAGCGTGTAACACAAGAGCTCAAGCGTTATTGTCTCTCTGTCACTATCGAGGGAAAACAACACAGGTTCCTCAGATGGTCTTGGCTTCTGTCCCTGACTGAAGCGTTGCCGAGGTCAGTCAGTACTAGTGCCCCGGAGCCATAGCCTAACTGTCCCCTGAGACGTGGTGCAGATTAGGACTGGCGGCCCTATATCTTGACCTCACGGTCCCTGACTCAGGTGTGACCCAGGTCAGGGCTGTTGGCCCTAAATCCATGGCCTCATTACTCCACGTCTACGATACTTTATCTACTTACTCACTATTACTTTTATCATATGTTATGATTAACTAGTCATACTAATATTTGGTATTGTTATAGCACTTATCTATTGTTGTCCAGTTACAATTATCATATATTATTACTATCATTTCCTGGTTATTGTCATGATCTCTCTATATTTATTAGAATTACCTTCTAATATTTCTACAACGAAGTCTACCTTGCCTCACTTAAGATCTTTCATTCATACAGAGATAAACTTCATCATGTTTATCTCTTTCTATATATATATATATATATATATATATATATCCCAAAAAACGGAATATTGGATAAAAACAAGCGAACGAGTATTTGGTGAAAAAGGATGAAATTGATTCGTTACAGGCTTTTCGCTGGGTGACCAATACCGCAACACAAATCCACATTTCAGTGCGCTAAAAAAAAGAAAAGAATAGAATACGGTATTACATCATCATTCCCATTTTCTTTTTTTGTGTGTGTCAGAATCCTGGACTCCCTCCCTCATCCTCCTCCTTCCTACCACGAGAACGACGGTCATTACAAACCATTACCTGCTGCGGATAACGGGATTATACTGATGATGCAAAACGCTGCATATTTGCCGCCCCTCCCGGGGGCATCTCGCGCCGCCCTAGCCATCCCGCTCGCGAAAGTTACCCAAAATTTCCGGAAAGTCATTTGAAAATGTAACAAAAAAGAAGACAGGAGTTGGGTTACGACCGCGTCGTCGTCTCCTCCTCCTCCTCCTCCTCTTCTTCAGACGATCTCTATTACCAAGAGTTTTATAGAAACTATGCAAAGGTTTCCTCGTGCTCTTATTCCATTACCGAGGACACCAGCTCTTCCCCAAGGGCTTCTGTAATAGTTTTACGGCCAAGGATTTAAGGTGTTGAGATGAGCCCACTCTGTTTTTCTCAAGCATCAGGTTCATATCATTCATCGTATAGCTTTTGCTTTTTCGGATATATATATATATATATATATATATATATATATATATATATATATATATATATATATATATAAACACAGTGCTGTGTGTGCGCACTCTCAAAAAAACACACTCTGC
>JAYMFT010310677.1:0-10124 GCA_038088735.1 Panulirus argus | reverse complement strand
GATGGACTAGAAGTGAAAAACAAATCCAGAATATTAGGAGAATGGTCATAGCGATCAGGTATGTGGGTAGGGTGGGAAAACATAGTGCTGAGCAGACACTGTGCAGGTGAAGTTCAGTGCCGGGGTGTGGGCGGAGGAGGAGAAGGAGGAGGAGGAGGAGGAGGAAGAAGAAGAAGAGGAGGAGGAGAAGCGGAGGGGGTGGGAAGGAGGCACAGTACTGCAGTGAAGTACAGCCCAAAGGAAAATACAACGCACGTTTTCCATGGTGCTGAGGAAGGCTGCGTACGGTGCAGGGTAGCAATATACGGGGGTAAACATGTATTTGGGAATGTACAGTACGGCGGAAAGTCCGGTGAATAGAAGCACCAGCTTCAGGTGAGTACACTGCAGGGGAAGCACTTTGCTTAGGAACATAGTGTTGGGGAAGCACAGCACTGCAGAGGCACAGTGCATAGGAAGCACTGCACTGCAGAGGTACAGTGCAAGGGAAGCCCCGTACTTGAGAGGCTCAGGGCGAACGGAGAACATTACTGATGAGGCGCAGTGCAGAGGAACCAAAGCAGTGAAGAGGCACAGTGCAAGGGAAGCACAGCAGTGAAGAGGCACAGCACAGAGGAAGAACAATAGTAGTGAAAAGTACAACACTGGTGGAAAGACATTACAGGGGAAACAATGAAGTAGAGCAGTAAAATGCGAGGGAAGCCTAGCAGTAGGGAGGGACCACGTGGGAAGGCGTGGGCACAGGGACCTCCCTGTAGTGTGGGGAGAGTCCAGCGAGAGGGAAGGCCTCTTCCTCAGCTGAACGCAATGAATAGGGAAGCACACTGGTATGGAAGACAGTTTACATCACCTTATCAACATATTTTCAGACAGTTTAATATGCATTAACGCAAAACCATATATGTATATATATATATATATATATATATGATAACGATTTTCCTATCTGATCAGTATCGTGTGTTGCATAAGCGTATATTTTCCATAATTCATTCTCACACGTTGAATGCGTTTGTTAGTTGGAAAGAATGTACGAGTTCAGTGTATACCCGGACTCAAATCTGGCCACAGACTCAACGGAATTAGTTTGAGAAAAGTTCGTATTTTTACAGACGTCTTTATTTAGATACTCTTAAGAAGTATTGAATATTCTACTAAGGCATTTTTCGTAGCATATATGCAAGATTAAGAATAGCAAACGACAGGAAATATCCTCGAGTCGCTGGTAAATCACTGCAATAGATCTTGCCTATTGGAAATAATGAGCCTTCCTGAGAACTTGATGTCACTCAAGTGATATATTTTCCTGCAAACAATCCAGGTAGTTGATGGCAAACTCGTGAGCGGGAGAGTGCAATTGTTCTCTTTTGCTGTAAGACTTGAGCGGCGCTGCGGTAAAACCGAGAAAGGAAAGCCACCAAAGGTAAAATCATATATATATATATATATATATTCGTGTAAGCAAGCAAAATATATTCTTTAACACACTGTTTGTTGAAAACCAATGCATACGTAACACTAACCAGTTTTGTTTGTTTTTTTCTTGTGTTTAAATGTGAATATAATGATCTGTATTCATTTTCAATTTGTCTCTGAATTACACGCAAAACGTTTCGGGAACACTAACACCGCCCATTCTGTCAAAATATTTTGAAAATGATAAAACACAAAAAGAAGTGGAGAAAACAGAAGCAGGAGTGGTTCATATCTTGTAACTTTATAGAGGAGGCCGGGAACAAAGTTAACATCATGGACTGGAATTCACGTTCTCTTTAACTCCACGTTGCCAGTAGGTCAAATTTGGTGGGTCAGCTGTTTGGGGGTTACCTCAGGTCTTTGTAAACGGGGAAGTTGCGTTGAGGTAGTGAATAAGGTCATCTGTGGTGTCCTTAAGAATAGTTTTAACGTCATATCATCTCCCCTGTTCTGATGAATAAAGAAAAGAATATCTTATGCACACGGCTTCAGCAGCCTTGCAGCAATATGCTCAGCAATTTCAAGTTAGCAGTAAAATGCTACTAGGGAGAAAGGATTATTTCATGTTGCTGTTGCATTTGTATTTTGGGGCTATGATTCCGAGATATTTTACGTTATTTTGATGTTCTAAAACCTTCAGCTGGGCAAGAGCACTTGTACATCCCTCTGGTAAATTTCCTTAGGCACTAGTGCACTGTGTGAGGTTGTTTCTCATAATGTACTCCCTGACTTTCTTGTCTTTGTAGTAGATAATGATAAGACAATCTTCAGGAATGTTGCAGATAACAAAGACAACATTCTTATATCATCTTCTTCAGGATACGCTCGACGTCTGCCCGATAGCTGGTTCTTGTAGAAAACCCCGGTGAGCAATTGCAGGATGTTGTTGGGATCTGATCAAAATATGTAGTTTCTGAAGGAACAAGCTTGTTTCTCTGTCAATGGTTTTACTGAAAAAAAAACCACTGTTATGAATTCATGTTGGAGCTCCCATGATGGTTAAAAAAAAAGAAAGTGTAAGCAATTTAGGAAGGCTCTCATAACGCCTGATTTGTGCCTCTGGGGGCACTCATTTTCAAGCGTTCGCACACCCGCCCAAATCAATATAGACTGACGATGGACGCTAATTTGTTAGTCACCATTATGAACCCGGATGGTCTATATCAAGAGAGGGGATATTGTTGTCCACATGCAACACATGGGAGAATTTCACGACGGACTTCTCTCCCCAACGACTTTTTTTGCATTTTCTTCGTTCCTTATGGCGACGTTAGAGTCTTCAACATATCGGCAGTAGTAGTCAGACGACAGACGAATTAACGCAAGCATCCTAAAGGAGATATTGGATAGGAATGTTATCTGCATCGTCCCTGAAGATCGCCTCAGCATCATCATTTACTACAAGAACAGGAGAACCGTTGATAAACGACATCACACAGAGCGCTAACTCACTACAATCTACCAGTGTGGTTTACAAAGTACTCTCACCAAAGCGAAGGTTACAAACTTCAAAATACCGTAAACCATATTGGAATGACTACTACCATATGTATACACAACTATAAAAAAGACGACCGTAGATTATATTTCAACTGAATGAAAGGAAGAGAAGAGGCAAGAGGCAAATCTAGACGAACAGCGATGAGGGTGGAAAGGTGTATGTGTTTGCTGGGAGTCAGTATAGACGGTTCCTTACGGGTACAGAGGGATAGATGTCCTCGCTAGGACGTTGAGTCTAGTCACATCATCAGGCGACTGTGAACCAAGTCAGTGTTAGGCCGTTTCATAAACTTCAGAAAACAGTTTTCAAGAAAAAACAAAGACGATATATTTACATTATGCTACGAATATTTCTTTTTATTACGAATGTAATGTGCACGCACCAGCAAAAAAGTGCCAAACGAATGAGGTGTTAAGCTCGATTTCGACACAAACGTACATCATCAAAATATTCAGGAAATCAGCAAAACTTCAGGCGGGAGTGAGGCGGCTCTGACAGTAAACGCACCGAATCAAACTCCGACACACACAAACAATCAGAAAGCCAATAGACCCTGGTAACAGGTCCAATTTAGACAAATGCCAACAGTAGGGCGACAGACAATGCGATCTGCAACACATTCAGCACCATCAGCTGATGAAAACAGCCACCGACGTACCATACATGACAAGAAAAAAGAAACTGCTCTAGGTGACAGTGCCCATCGGGCACACACGACACATTACCCAAACAAGGAAGGAACCACGAACATTCAGCTGAAATGAGAACGGGAAACAGTAACACGCTGAACCACGTTGATGAAAGTGCTATACAGCCACCAGTAGCTCCTAATCAACGGAAGCCTCCAGACACCAGGAAATAAAAAGAGATAAAATGATTATGCAACATTCGTATTCAAGCAACAGAACAGAACAATACCATGCGAGAAACGACGCTAGAAAGACTCGTTTAACACTAAAACGCATTCAGCATTTGCACCAAAAGAGTTGAAACACAGAGAGACGACTCTGGTACTCGGACAAGAGTAATACTGAAACAACACACGCATTATAGACAGCAGAAGTACTCCAGGGTAAGCTCAAACAGTCCGACGCGGCAGAAATACGCAGACAACGGCGTCGCCTGAAAAACAGCATCATCGCTCAAGGCAACAGTACCGCTAGGGCAAGGCGCTTCTCAAAACAACAGTACCTTACACTCAGGCACCAGTTATGATTACAGTTACAGGTCCACTTAGAGAAGAACAACACGCTGTCATTAGAAATGTTCAAATAATATAAAGCTTGAGATATGAGACGCACTCATTTAATATAAACTCTTAAGCGGCAGATACAGTGAGACAACTGGACGGTAAGGCAGTTGGAACATTCGGAGACACAAACCTTTTAGCAATAAATGCGTCCGATGAGAAGTAACTCTCAGGCAACATTACATTACGCAGGCAATGACGAACATCTAGTCACCAGTAACGCTTACGTAACAGTAATATCTTCTATAAAAGCAGCACTCAGAAGTAGCATCACACTCAAGCGCCAACGGTGTTTAGAAAGGAGTGATGATTAGAAAGGAGAAACATTCTGTTAACAGTAAAGCAAGCAGCACAAATACGTAAATAACAGTAATGTACAGACGGGAGGAACATTCTGGCAACAGATGTAATCCCTCAGACAACAGAAGTCTTTAATGGCAGTAACACTCATGACTGAGATATCCAGGAAAAAGTGACGTTTAGGAAACAGTGTTACGAAGATAACAGTTGTCTTAAAGCAACGGTAACAGACAGAAGAGAGAAACGCTTAGACACACCGCCCTCAGATAACAGCACCGCTCGGACAACAGAAAGCTTCAGACACGGGAAGAAAAAAAAGAACACTTAGACTAAATCGTAATCATCAAACAGAAGTTCCATTGCGGACACAGAAGAACTCCAGTCGGAGAACAAATCCAGAGAAGAAGAACAGCAACACTCATGAAGCTGTAACAACTTTAAGTAACAATAACGGTCAGCTATTAGCAATACTGAAAATCAGTACAACACACACAATACAAATCATTTTAGTACAACAGTTGATCAGTATCAACGTCAACACCCGAGACTTCACTTTACACTCGAGCAAGAGGAACGCTCAGCCGAAAGCTGCAAGCATGTCACGTAGCACCCGAGCGAGACCTGCACTCAGGTAACAGGAGCACTCGAATAAAAGTCGCAGTCACGTAGCATGGCACCCAGGGAGCAGCTGCAACATGCAATTAAGACAAGAGACCACGTCACGCGGGCTGAGTGTGTGGGGGCGGCGGGGTCATGATAATTAGTGTTAATTGTCTCATTTTACAAAACACCGTATAATTAGCGCAGTAATGGCCCTTGTTCATGCCTCTATCCACAGAGCAAATACTTTTGGAGTGAGGGTACTTAAGTTGCTTATCAAGAGGGTGTATAATGTTATCAGGGAACTTATTTTGCAGTGATTTTTATCTTTATTCACTCATTTACTTGAGTACGTATCTATGTATCATTTTTTAAGTCTGTATGTTTCACCTACGCCAAATCTCGTGGATATTCCTCTCTACGATATTTGACACCCCAATCAAGCCTCAGTCACATCTAATGAAAGAATTACATCTTTTAAAAAAAAGAATATTCTGATATTCCTAATATTCTGAAATAACCTAATATTCTCATAAAGACAAACTTAGGCATTTTTTGGGCAAAATATCTAAAATGTCTACAGCAAGGATGGCTCTGAGATCAGCGAGAGAGAGAGAGAGAGAGAGAGAGAGAGAGAGAGAGAGAGAGAGAGAGAGAGAAAGAGAATTTCAATATCGTATCGTTTATGGTCCTTTTGAAGTCAGACCAAACGTTAAATGCTGTGTAAATTTGAGGTTTGAAAAGGTTCATAAAAAATGGAAGCACTACCTACATGCCTTATATATTAAATATTTGAAGTTACGTGAAATCTCACTGTATGATAAATGATTCGCAGGGGGAACTAATCTAACGTCTGGTAAAGTCATGCAAACATCAAACTGATGTATAAACTGTTGAACGGAAAGTTAGGCAATAACGTGTCATACGAGTTAAAGATGGTACGAGAGATGATCTTTTACCTTCGTTCTTTTACACGGATATATTTTAAGATACCTTGGAAAACGCTTCAGAATGTGTATGACACTGGTGTCACTTATTGTAAAGCCTGTCTCCAATGATAAGGTTGTAGCTCCAACCCTTCCATTTATTCATTTACTGCTCAGGTGTTTTAATCCCTCCTTATCTCTCATCCCTTAAATATCTAGAATCTCACACTGCATTTTGAAGACCCAGTATGGTTTTCGCAGAGGGAGGTCCATCTATGACACCTTGGCCTGTGTTACTGATGTCGGGTCACTGTCTGTAAGACACCTTGGGGAATCTTATATTTCAGTTCTTAGTATTTCAACAGTTTTTGATGGGATGTGACACCTGATACGAGCCCTAGACTCCTCTCGCTCGACTTTCATCCTTCATTATGTTCACCATTATCAATGAATCGCCTCCTTTTCCATTCCCTTCCGTAAATGTGTTCCTCAGGGTTCCTACCCATCTGCCCTCCACTTCATTCAGAATTGCACTTACCAAGTGGGACAGAGTTAAGCAAATAAAACACAGCACCTCACAACTTAATCCTATTATTCTATCTAAATCTCATCCTTCCAGTCTCTTTTGATGGTCCCATATTCCCATCATACACCACAATTCACATACTTGCTATTACAGTGACATCCGATGAATTCTTGACTCCCGGTGTATCAAACATTAAAAAGTCTGCCTCTAAGAATCTCTGGGAGTCTTGTTCAGATGCCGAAGGTTCTTCTCTTTCATGAAGTACCCCGTATTGTATAAAAAGTTAGATTCGTCTTTCTGCTGAGTTCTGCTCTCTCCTCAGCTGAGGTTGTACAGGCTCATTGTCCTCGATTAACAAAATCGTACGTAAAGTTATCCAATTCTTCAAATCTCGTAACTTGATCTCAAAGCCTGACCCAATTTCCCAACGTCGTGCATGTGATATTATTTTTTTTCTCTCTCTTTTATATATACACTGCCTTGGTTTCTGCTGTTTGCTTGAGTCCCTACACCGGCGGCTACGTCTTGCAGTGACCAGCAAGTCACTGCGTCACATGACTGGCCTTTGCCCTCTGGTGTCTGGACTTTCTGCTTCGATGAGTTCTTCTTTCTATGACGTGAGACTTTGTCACAAAGAGAGTCTTCCTCTTCGTGGAACGGATTCCGATTTCCCTGAATTTTGTCCTTTTCAATTAACGTCCTTAATCATTTCTCCTCTGTAAGATTTCATTACTGCTGTTTGTATCGGTCCCTAATTTACCACACGATCAAACTCCAGCGTTCTGAGAATGTGGAACGTTGAGGGCGTGAAAGACACGAAATTAAAAAGAAAAAAAAATACTGTATTTCCTGACGATTTCTGTTTAATTGTGATGGCCTTCCCTTTAGCCACATAGTCTGAGCCCGGACGGTACCCCGCAAGCCAGATTTAAGCCTGGCCAGCACCCTCTAGGCCAGGTCTGAGCCTGGCCAGCACCCCCTAGGACAGATTTGAGCTGACTAGCATCTCCTAGGCCAGATCTGAGCTTGGCCAGTCAGCAGATGCCATACGAACAACATGACATGGTTTCGTTACCTTGAAATGGAAGCAAAGAACATCAGTCGCAAGAGACGGTGGGATGATCGGGGGGGGACATGTTGCATACTCCTCTCGCTTACACAAATGCCTACTGACACGGCGTCTCTGGTGACCAACGAGACTCGGCGGTGAGGGGCGGCTTTAAGCTGCCAAGTCGTATGCAGTGAGAGTGGCTGTAAACCTAAGCTTTGTGGTCCACTAGCTGAAATGAAGTGTAGAGAACTGGTCAGCCACAACACACCGAGAACATCAGGTCACCGTCAAGTGATTGCTGCCTGTGGCGCACGAACTTCATCATTATATGACAAATATCAAACTGTGTAAATTGGGGTTGATTAATGTCATTTGATCTTGATAAGTCGTCATATCATCTAAATCTGTCTTACTTGATCCTGATATGTCCTGCAACATTTAGGTCTGTGAAACGTATAAATATCTAGTGCTCCAAGATCTTGTTCTGTATGAAATTACTTTGAATTGTGTCATATGACAATCTCAGAATGTGGCCCATGATCCTATTCTGTTTGCGGTGATTTTGATCTGTCATATAACCTCGATCAGAAAAATATGATCATTCCTTGTACCTCAAAAGTTTCTTATTCCTATAACGTGCAGATCTGTTCCACATCATCCTGATGTTTTCAGCACGTGAGTCTGTGTTACATAATCTCTGTCTGTGCCACACGATCCTAATAAGAACCACTACATCAAGGCCTTTACAAGTGATCACTATGTCCTGCGACATGTAGGTCTGTGCCTCACGATATCTGTCTGTGCCACACGTCCTTAATATGACCTACGACAACTGAGTCTTTGCAACATGATCTTGATGTATCCTGCGACCTTGAGGCCGTTCTTAGTGCGAGTGAAGCATCGCCTGATATGTGCACGGCTGGAACTAGGACAGGAGGCGATTAACAGCCAACCGCACAGCTGTGGGGAAGGTACTAGCGGTGGTGTGATGTACTTAAGGGGAACACTATGGCCGTGGACGGTCGTTAACGATGTGGAGTTGTGTTGTTGGGGGGGGGGGGTCAGTGGCTATGGGGAGGAGGGCAGTGGTAATGACACTGGGTATCTGAGGGCCGCTGGGGAGAATGACTGCAATGGTGTATGGGGAGGCTAGTGACGGCGGACGCCTGTGATCAAAAGGGACTGGTAGTTATTTGGGAGAGAGAGAGAGAGAGAGAGAGCAAATACTTGAGGTGAATGGCGTTGAGGGAAGAGAGGAAGACCGTGATGCCAAGTGGTGTTTGGGAGCCTGTGAGAGCTCTGGTCACAGAAGTCCTCTCCGTGTGTCGGGTTCTTATACGCCGCACAAACCTTGACTGAATACAGTGGATGATGTTCGTTCACTTCCCTCGTGACGTTTTCCTTTTGACAAATGATACCGAGTGAGCCACCGTGGCGACAGGGGGGCGGTCCCTGAGCATCGGCGACGGAGAGAGGGAGTGTAATAGAGTGTCCTTGAGATGGGATCTGAGTAAGACATATTTTACAGTTTACTGGACAAGTATATTGCCTCAGGACACCTGGCCACACTTCCTTTCTCCCACACCAGAGCCCTGGGAAAAACCGAGCTCTCCTAGTCCCTTGTACCAGCACCGAGGGCCTCTCTTATGGTTTGTTCTACGACAGAAGAATAAAGAATTCAAAGTAGTTTTGATATGACGAAGAGAGAAAAGCTTTTCACACCAAATCATTTCTTTTTTCTGGGGATGAATGAATTCTCATTTACATCAGTTCTGGTTGATCTTTTTCACTTGGTATAAAGCGGGAAAGACTACGATAACACGTACGGGGTCACGTGAGGATAAAAATCGTAAGAAATCTTTCGGTCACTATCAATTTGAACGACTAAAGAACTATCAGAATTTCTATGAATCGTGTAGAAAGGTATAAAAGACGTATAATTTCTGGGGAGGAAAAAAGAAAATGTTCAAGTCGTCTAGGAACATTTGTCTGTAACTTGACACTCTTGAACACGCCAGTCTCTCTCTCTCTCTCTCTCTCTCTCTCTTTCTCTCTCTCTCGTAACATCCCACACTTAACGCACAGCCAGCAACGATTAAGCGTTGTGTAGCGGGCACACACACACACACACACACACACACACATACACATCCTCAGCGAACGTCACAGATACGGACAACTGATGGAAATCAGTTTACTCACATGGAAAACGACAAACAAGCAAACAAACAAACAAACAAACAAACAAACTTGCGCTCTATCACAAACACCGACTCCTCTTCGTTAGAACGCAATTCCCACAAACTGTCGCTGACGGACAAATGGCCGAGGCAATATTCCAGGCTCCGGGGAAACACTCAGCTGTTGCTTCCAGCGTAAACATCCATTTTATGAGGCAGTTACCCCATTTTTCGCCCCCGAACACACACACACACACACACACACACACACACACACACATATATATATATATATATATATATATATATATATAT
>JAYMFT010310666.1:0-10124 GCA_038088735.1 Panulirus argus | reverse complement strand
GTTTCACTACTCATATATATATATATATATATATATATATATATATATATATATATATATATAAACTGCTTTTTTACATCGCTTCCAACAATAACCTCTACTTTCATGTTCTGTCCTCTGGTTGTTCTCTCCCTGCGTCTTTCGAAGAACTGTGTACTATCTGCATCATCAAGTTGATGAGAAAACTTAAAGGTTCTGATCAGGTCAGCTCTCACTCTTCTCTTCCCCATAATCACCAAATCTAAGGCCCCTATGGCCTTACCCTGTAACATAGCTCTGTTAATTCTGGTACCATCTTTGTTGCCCTCCTTTGCACCTTCTCCATCAGCTCTTTGTTCTTTTCAAAGTGCGGTCACCAAACTTGAGGAGCAAATTCGAGGTCTGACATTATGAGGGATGTGAACCGCTGGCTGAATGTTTCCTCACCCATTGACTTAAATGATTTCCTGACTTCTGTCAGCAGAAAGTTTGTCATCTTTCCTATTCTTCTTGTTAGGGACTCTGGCGAGAGGTTACGACGGTATAAACTCCCAAGTCCTTCTTACAAACAGATTCCTGCTTGATGATATTCATATTGAGGTTTTCTTTCGCTCGTTACTATCCATTTGCTTGGGATGAATTTCACCAAACCATGTATCTGACCAACTTTAGAGTCTGTTTAAGTCCCCTTGTAGCTTAATGGGATCCTCCTTGCTTTTCGCTCCCCTAGTGACCTTTCCATCATGTGCAGATATAGTCAGGTAGGAGTCCATGCCTTGAGGCAAGTATTCCACATAGATCGAGATAAGTAAAGGCCCCAGATCAGGACCCTGTGGCACTCTCTTGGTCAACTTGACCCATCTGGAGAAGGCTCCTCTGACATACTTCCTCTGTTCCCTTCACTGAGATAATCTATCAGTTTATCTATCTTTTTCGCTTATTCCCGCCTGGTGATCCAGCTTCTTAATCAGCCTCTCATGTGCTACAGAGTCAAATGCTTTCCGGCAGTGCAGATATGCACAGAAATCTAAAAGGTTCATTACACATGACCTCCTTTCTCTAAAAACATGTTGCCTCTCACTTAGGTGATTTCTACTCTGAAGAAAGTCATCCATTTGTTATTTTTCTCTGAACTTACACACCACACTCGTCAGGGACCCGGGCTTGTAGATGAGCACTTATTCCCAGTCTCCTTTCCTATAGATAGGTATGACATTCGCCGTTTTCCACTCTTGGCACTTTGCCTTTCTCTAGCGACATCTTGAAGAATATTGCTAGTGCTTTGTCATATTGTGAAATTTTGTCTGGACCATGAGCCATGTATAGATGGGTCAAAACCACTTTCATGATTATTAAATATCTTTCCTAGATATTTCAACGCATTTTCGAAACCTCCACCCCTTTCTATCTCACTGGTGTTAGGGCTGTAGTGTCCTCCACTACGAAAACACTTTTAAGTTTGCAGCTATTCAGTTTCTTATAACAACCTTACGTCAACCTCGGTTACACTAAACCACCACTCCCCCTCGAGTGCCTCAGCTTATCATTTACTATTCCTCTTTTACAGACATTTTGCTCCTGATGAAATTATGTAAACGTTTTGCATTATCTCCTGCCACGGCTACAATATACAATGTCGAGTTTCGTTGTTTCTCGTTCTTCTACCTAATATACTCGTCACCTTGTTCTCGTGCACCTTTTAAGAGCTGGCTGGCTGGAGTGTGTTGCCTACATCATCGTCACAACAGCGATCTCGAAACTTCTTTACCACTTGACATCTTTCGTCGAAACAAACCTCCGTCCTTCTTAATGTTCCTTCTATATATATTTCCTTTACTGTAAATTTACCAGACCACCTTTCACCACAATTCTCTGGTTCATGGCAAGTGAATTCCACTTTTAAATTTATAAAATCGTAGAAATTTGTTTAAGTCGTGCCTTGTTTCCATAGTTGTACATTTTCTTTAAATCTTGTCTCATTACTACTCTTACTACACCTTCATCTAACACATGATCAAACATAAGCAACACAGGATCGCTATTTCGATTATTGATGTATCAAAAAAATTATGACAGTCAAAATATTAGTGTGTGTGTGTCATTATTATTTGTGTTTAACGGCGAAAGTTTGACACTTATGTCGCCTCGTCTCTCTTGACCTTGTATTTATCCACCTTGTCTTTACTTCTACATGTTTAAACAGACATACACACACCCTAGCCTATGCCAAGTGCCCATTTATCGACCAACCCCCGAGGGGAGGATGAACACCTGGGATGAATGTGGGCCGACTTCCTCACCTAGGATTCGGACCCATGCAGCCCGGCGACGAAGGCCCTTGAGTGTGGTTTACTGTATGTATTGTATGGACCAAGAGTTTTACTCCACTCGTGTGGCCTCATCTCTTGAACATTCTCTACTATCACACAGTTTCTTATATTTTTACATGGTGTCTGCATTAACCATGTCCTCAGTCGTTTTCTTCCATTCCCTCACCACACGTATACCATAAAGTTCTTTACATCATATTTTAACGTTTCTTACTCAATTTCATGTTATGTCCTCTGGTTGCTCTATCCCTACATCTCTCGAAGACCTGCTCATGTCCACGTCTTCGATCTGTTTTAGAAATTCAAAGGTTGCGGTCAGGTTGCCCCTTACTCTTCTCTTATCCAAGGTGTAATGATTACTGTGTTATTGCTATTTGTTTTAGAAATTCAAAGGTTGCGGTCAGGTTACCCCTTACTCTTCTCTTATCCAAGGTGTAATGATTACTGTGTTATTGCTATTTGATTACTACGTATCTGTTACGGGAGGGAGAGTTCCATACTCGCATCTGTGTGTCAGTATTGGTCAGCCACAAGAGAAACGTAAAAGCGATAAAAACTAAGCTATAAATTCAGCTGGGAAAAGAAAAATGGAAAAAAGGAGAAACACTCACAGATACAAGAGCTTCTTTGCCCCCGTCACGCGCCGCCAACTGCCACATTTCCCGCCGTAAGCATGTATGACAGCCAGAAAAAAAAAAAAAAAAACACTCGTCCGACTCCATACTGGTTCACATCACCGTTGGATCATCCTGCGTTACGCATGGGGTCAAAAACGTTTCTCTTTAAACTCTCCACAACACGGGGGTTCGGAATGACAAACCCTTGGACACGATAGTGCGATATTGTGAGTCTTAAAGAACGTGGGTACACGACCACTGTGGACGATATTACGACCCTTGAGCACGGCGGTACGACCTTTAATGATGCACTGGCCTGCCCTTTGGCGTGACCGTCTCTTGAATAAAACAGAGATGGTCGGATGAGCAGAAAGAGTGAGACAGTTATTGTAAAGAAACAGTGAAAGAGATACGGATAGAGTAAGAGAGCAAGGAGAGCACGGGAGCGAAAGACAGAGGAGAGAAAACCAATTTTCCCAAGTACAGACGTGACACAGACCACACGGTACACTCACTGGTAAATTAAATTACAATTGTAATGAATTTCCATTTTCTTTCACATTTTCACCGCACGGAAAATATGTACTCAGATTAGTAATGTAATTTTACCAAACTCTAAGAAAAGTGTGCATCACATTTTCCCATTTCGTCTTAATCTTTATTCTTTTTATTTAAAGATAAAATTATTCATTCATTTTCAAGGCAACGTAACAGTTATTCATTTATACGATATGTTCACAAACTTTCCTTCGTCCTATGTGTATATGAAAAAAAAAAAGTCTAGAATTTCCGTTTTCTGTTTCCCAGAAGAGTTGATAGGAAAACAGTGTGGAACACTATTGCTCTGTTCCTCAGAAACCACACCATGGTCTCCACTTGGTCTCTGCACCATCATAGTGTCCACTTGGCCTCCACAATACCTTCGTCCTCCACACGGCTTCCACATCACTTCGACCTCCAGTCCCAGTCACAGACAGACAGACAGACAGACAGACACACACACACACACACACACACACACACACACACACACACACACACACACACAAAGACAGAGAGAGAGAGAGAGAGAGAGAGAGAGAGAGAGAGAGAGAGAGAAAGAGAGAGAGAGAGACACACACATACATACACACACACACACACACACACACACTGAGACACACACACAAAGACAGAGAGAGAGAGACACACACACACACATACACAGACACACGCACACAGACAAACATAGACACAGACATACACACACACTCACACTCACAAACAGACAGACAGACAGACAGACAGACAGACACACACACACACACACACACACACACACACACAGAAAGACACAGACATACACACAGACACACACATGGACACAGACACACACACAGACATACAGACACAGACACACAGACAGACACACACACACACTGAGACACACATACACACTCTACGTCCTACCGACGAAAAATTCGTAGTCTTATGTTGCAGAATTTTGTATTCAGAAATTGATTAATTCTGTTGATAAAAAAAGGATTCCTCTCTGATTTCTTGATACGAGACATTTTATCAGAGAAAAAAAGAAGGAATTTTAATGTGATAGACTTTTTGTGTCTGGAGTGTAGGCCAAGGGAGCCGCTAGACGGTCGATAATGGTCAACACTAAAAACCTTTTTTGTAGAAAAAATGAAAGGAGAAGATGAGGTTGTGTTCCCTGTGGAGCTGCGGGAGGTCAGACACGGGCCCTAAGCCTACACACCCTGTACCACCTGTCCTGCCTAGCCACCTGAGCCTAGCAGGTGGCCTTTCACCTGACCCATAGCCAGCTGGCCAACCGTCCGGGCCACAGTGGCTGGCTTAGCGTCTGGTGTGCACCAACTGAGTCTCATGGACTGGCTCACCACCTGCCTGCGTCACCTGCTCCGCCACCTAATGTGCGTGACCTGACTCCCCACCTGACCTGCACCACCTGATCTTCATCACTTTGGCCCAGAACCTGATCCTTACGAGCCGAGGTAGCCCATTTGACCCCAACTTTAGAGATACACCATCTGGTCCACCACCTGAGTTAGTTATCCAGCTGGCACTAAACCACTTGACCCATCATCGTTCTCTCTGTATCCTAAACGGCACACCACCTGGGCTGAACCATCTGGCCCGCCACAGTGAGTTGCACCACTTGAGCCACTCAACCTGACCCACAGCTTCAATCCACGACCACACAGCCCACCACTTGGGCGAGCCACCTCCTCATTTACCTTAGCCACCGAAGCTACACCACCTGCCCCACCCACTTGAGCTGTGTTCCCAGGTTCACCACCTGAGCTGATGACCAGAAGAGGAACAGAAGTTTGGAGTGTCAACATTCCCGCTATTTTCCCCTGGCCAATGTACCATATACATCTCCGCCGAGGGCCATACGTGAAGATGGCGCCAGCACCGGCATAAAGAAAAAGAAAAAAGACGAGGGGACGAAAGCGCAGATGTCGTTCCTCCGGATTCTCCAGGCTCGAACGAAACACGGGCCCCCGTGTGGGCCTGTAGTCCCCGTTCCCTGAAGTGTGAGCGCGCGGCTGGTTGATGCTGCCTTTTATGGCGGGGTCGAGAGGCGCGCCCGACTCTGGCCATCCCAGCCAGAATGTTCTGGTTTTTATAATAGGAAACATTCTGTTGTATCCTCATCTCTCACTCGGTGTATCTTCATCTCTCGCTCGGCGTATCCTCGTCTCTCACTCGATGTCTCCTAATCTCTCACTCGATGTATCCTCATCTCTCATTCGGTGTATCCTCGCAGAAAGATTACTTGGTATCTTATCTTGCCTTTCAGTGTACTTGTTATGGTGTACCACATTTCCTTCGTCTGTTCTGTCTGTCTGTCTGTCTCTTTCTGTATTATCTGTCTGTGTGTCTCCTTCTGTGCTCTCTTCTGTTCTGTCTGTCTGTCTTCTGTGCTTGCGTCTATTCTTTCTGTCTGTCTCTTTCTGTACTCCCGTCTGTTCTCTCTGTTTGTTTCTTCCCGCCATCCATCCGGTGTGTCTCAGCGACTCCGCCACACCTGTCGTTGTTTGATTTTGATCTAGAAAAGAACTTGAGCAGGACTACGAGGGTGTCCCAATGAGACGTTCTGACACGCGCCCGAGAAAAGTGGAACGAGAACTCAGACGGAGGACTGGCAGAGGAAGAGATTATTTATTTATTTAATAAATTTATTACGCCCGAGGGCTACAAGCCTAGCATTTAATGCCATAGAATATATACAGAAGTATTCGTGTCTCGCAGGGCACGCAGAGGAAGAGAGGGGGTTGAGGAAGGGAGACTGTGATATCCGGTTTGTAATCACTTATTTCTACATATCTTGAGTGTCGACGCTCATGGCGCCTATCTCAGTGCTAAAATTGCCATGATACAGAGTCACCTGTGTTCAATCCATAGAGTCGTCTGTGTCCACCCCATATTTGAACCTCTTGTTTCAAGATTCCCCCGACTATGTTGCTGAAGAAGTGCAGCCTCGCGGTCCTCCTCTTGCCCAAGTTCCTGTCATGTCCTCTGGTCCAGGAGACCCATGGGATTTCAAAGTGGTGTCCGGTAATATGGTTATGCCTTATGAGGAGTCTGAAGTTGATCATCATGTCCGAGCTTATCCTCCTGTCCTCTGGTGTGGATAGGTCGAGGACTGCCCTCCTCTCCTCCCAACTAAAATGTAATTCACTCTGGCGCCATCCTCGGTGAACTCTATTCCTTTTCCAGTTCACAGGTAAAGAGACTAAGCTGCTCAAGCGTATTCCAGCTTAAATCGCATATCGTGTACATAATCTTAAACAGGTCGTTGTCTGTATACTTGAAGACAGTTTTGACTGTGGCGAAGGTATAATTTTTTTGTTTCTTCCATGATCGTTTCCACGTAATCCTCTGGTGATGACACCGGCATCATGTCAGCTGTGAGGTCCACTCCTCAGGGTCACTCTCGTAACTTGTGTCCATCGATGTGTTTGCTACAGTGTTGTCTGTTCTCTCTCTCGTCTTCATTACATATATTTGATAAGACTGAAATTCTGCATTATATTTAGATGTTTTTACATGTTACATTTCTCATTACCCTGCACTTTTACTTCATAATTGTGGCATCATCAGCAAACGATAATGAATAATGCTGTAACTTCGGGGAATTTGTTTACACTGATAAGAGATAACAGTGGTTCAACACTGAGCCATGAAGAATCCCACATATTACCCTGACACGTTCTCTATCTCCTTCCTGTTAAATACATGTCAATATATTTAAGTGACTCCCCCTAAACACCAGCTTGCATATGCAACTGTCTCTTTTATCAAACGTTCGTGAGGGACAACAGTAAAGACTTTCTATTACCTTCCTTCACCAACTGTGTACAGTCTCTCCCCAGAGCTTCCACCACCAGTTGAACATGTCGCTCAGCTCACCATTATTTGAATGTCTCGCTTAATATTATCTTCAAAATCATTTTCGTTAGAGTTTCGTTATTTATTATCGTATATGGAAGGGACTGCTCAAATAGTTAGTGTGTGTGAAGAATTTGTGCAGTACCGGGGAGGGAGTTCTACGCTATCCATATTCACTATTTCCTCACCCGGTTTATTCCGCTCATCGACCTTAAAACTGTAAAATGTCCTTTACATTTTCCTCCATTTATTTTTCATTGTATCTTTCGAAGAAATGCTCACCGCTGACGTCACTAAGCCAGTTTAAAAACTTAAAAATTGGTATTAAGTCTCCCGTT
Source organism: Panulirus argus (assembly GCA_038088735.1). Taxonomy (NCBI): domain Eukaryota; kingdom Metazoa; phylum Arthropoda; class Malacostraca; order Decapoda; family Palinuridae; genus Panulirus; species Panulirus argus. Next base: position 2,453 of record JAYMFT010310666.1, on the reverse strand, counting down.
ACTCTTCTCTTTCCTGGTAAAAAAAAGTATGGCCTCTGCCCTCTCATTATAACCCATCTTGTACCTTCTCTTTTAGTTCTTCGTATTTCTTGCAAGTGCAGTAACCAAACTTGGGCAGCAGTCTACGTAATTCTGGCCACTTGTATGGCGTCGAAATTTTTCTCCACCAACTTGAATGGGAACTTAATACTGTCCATCAGACGCCTTAACTCCTCCACTGTCCTCCTAAGACATGACTCAGGCGACGGGTTAGGGACGCAGTCTGCTTCCAAGTTCCTCTCACACTTGGACATCCTGCAGTTTCCCGCGTGCTGATGCCTCCTTTGTGTTATATCACAATCCATATTACTTTGAATTTAATCAGGTTGAATTTCATCAGCTAATTCGGATCAGCTTGGTAGTCTACATCTCCTCGTAAGTTGAAGCAAATCTTCGAATTGTTGACCTCTTCCATAGCCTTGTCTTCATCAGCAAATACATTCACTGTGAGATCCGTTGCTCTGGCAAGTCAGTTACGTAGATCAGGAAGAGAAATGATCCCAGGACTGAACCCCTCGGCATGTGGCATTTTAGTGGTGACCCCAACCAATTTCAAGTGTGTGTGTGTGTGTGTGTGTGATTACCGATTTGTACCGGACAAGGAGGGAGTTTTGCACTCGTGAGGACCCTGTATCGAAAGCATTCTTTACTGTTATTCAGTTTCGTAGATTTAAGTATGCTGTCTGCTATAACGAAATCTTTAGTCATTTCATCCATCCTTACACGACTCTTATACTATGAAAGCATTATTTTATATCGTTTTATAGACAAGTTTCTTGCTTAATTGTGTGTGTATATGGAATAAGCTGTGATGAAATTTTGAATGCTTACAGTATACAAGAGTTTAAAGAGATGTATGATGGAGAAAGTCCAGGAGATGAGGCTCCCAGTCCCCATCTCTTAATGTACAGATAGGTAATTTCACACACACACACACACACACACACACTTCCACAGTGAAGTTGTTAGCTTTGCGACCTACCAGTCTAAGGGGCCAGGGGTCGTGTCCTGGGTAGGGCAGCCGGCCCACAGCCAACCTCGCTGTTTATCATGGAAGTAGGTGGGAGTCAGCCGCCGACCAGAGAGGGATTACCGCCCGGGTATCGGCAGGGTTAGTGACGATGGCGCACCGAGCCACCACTACCGTGGGTGTCAAGTTTCACTCCCTGGCCCAGGTTTCATTCACTTCTCTCTGCCTCACATACTCTCTTGGTATTCAGTACGCAAACACACACATTATCTCCATCTCACTCGTAACACTCGGCAACATGTAATGCACACAACTTGACTCTAAATTTTCCAGCGCTGAACAGTATGCGCTGGCCCTCCCTAATGGTAAAATTTCGTTTTGGGTATTTTTAGGTAGGCACGTGACGTAAGGTGGTATATATATATATATATATATATATATATATATATATATATATATATATATATACACAGGTGAGGGGTAGGGTTAAGCGGCAGGACCCGGCCTGGCTCTGGGTACGAAGGAACCAGACATTATCAGATCCAGGGTCCGTGCTGGACCCTCTAGGGGCAGCGCGGTCGTGGGGCTCTCGTGCCAAGGGCTGGCCCAGATGTTCTGGCTCGCCCGTGTGTGTGGGAGGAGGAGATGGTATCAAGTGAAGTAGACGGTGTTAGAGGTGTCGTATTGGTTCGTACGGAGGTAGAGGGAAGCACCTGGGATGCGAGTGGGGTTAGAGATGATGCAGGAGCTGTTGACGATTATAACAGCTGTTCATGGTCGCGATGAGGGAGGCGGGAGAAGCGGTGCACGGAGGAACAGCAGCAGCAGCAGCGCCAGATGAAACCAGCCGCACAGCTGGTATTAGTGGGAAAGCATGAAAGCAGTTGCTCTCGTCGGGTACATCAGGGGCCAAACGGTCTGTTGTCGGAGGAGCTCTTGACGAGAGAATACAACGGTAGGGGACAACGGAAGACATGGTTAACTGCACCACTGTCGTCCGTTACCAGGGACCAGCAGAGACCTGAGGAGTGGTAACAGCGTCCCAACACTGTCAACACCACCACGGATATCGCCAACACCACCACTGGAACCACCAACAGCACCATCACCACCAACACTGATGACCCATCGGCTAACCATTTCCTCCCACATTCCTGTTAACATTACGCTGACTACTGTTTCTTTCATACTTGAGGACAGTTTCCCGCGTTAGCGAGATAGCGCCAAGGACAGACGAAGAAAAAGCCTCTTTCGCTCACATTAATTCTCTAGCTGTCATGTGTGCTGCATTGACCTGCAATATTACTGTTATAGTTATTATTATTATTATTAATATTATTATTATTATTATTATTATTATTATTATTATTATTATTATTATTATAATTATCAGTTATTATTATTATTATTATTATTATTATTATTATTATTATTATTAGTAGTA
>JAYMFT010310665.1:0-23576 GCA_038088735.1 Panulirus argus | reverse complement strand
CCCCCCCCCCCCCACACACACACACACACACACACACACAGCGACACTGCCATTTCACTTCATCTCCGGCCGCCAACTTGAGCATTATTCTTTGCTCTTGTTGAGTTGGCAGAGCCTAATGTTAACGATCTTTGGTCCATCAGGCTCGCGGTGTCCTATGAGGACTCTAGTTTCAGTGCACTATTCATGACAGCTAGAGAGAGAGAGAGAGAGAGAGAGAGAGAGAGAGAGAGAGAGAGAGAGAGAGAGAGAGAGAGGAAGTGTGCAAACAAGGCTATTCTCCATCTGTTCCCGACACTACCTCGTTCAGACAGGAACTGGCAGAAAAGTACCAAACATAAAAAAACACGTACAGTTAGCAAAGATTGAGGAGGGTAACCGTTATGGTGTTTGTTGTAGTGCAATGATAGTCGTACGGACTCACAGGCAATGCAAATGAATACAGCGAAATGCAAAGAGCAACGGATTATCGAACCCTCTCGAGACTTTTGCAAAAGGAACACTGATACATATACGCTTCTGAGTACAAAAAATAAGTTCGTTGGTTCGAATCCCGGTCGCAGTGGTAGGTTCACAGTCAACACATCTGTTCATCCTCCAACTAAACTGGTCGATAAAATTGGGTGCCCGGCTTAAGCTACGGTATATATGTATAAATATTGTAGTATTAATGTAAGGGCCTTGATTAGGGCATTCAAATGCACATAACGTCTCAGCTGCAATAGAAAGAGAAGAATTATGAACACGTATAAATAGCTTTCCTGACGACATTAGTGCAGTCAATGCCCCCTAGCAATTCTGGTGATGTTCTCGAGTATGCCACCTCACACTACGAGGTCCTCGTCCAGGCTTTTACGCAGATCTCGAGAGACCGAGTCCGTATCTCGCACAGCTCTTGCCTTGGACCCAGTAACCTCTTCTTACTTCAATCTAATTTGCCGTCTGGTCAATCTCCTGTGGGGAAGTGGCTACTCACTTCTACATTTCAGAACGTATTATCTTCTACTCACTTCTACATTTCAGAACGTATTATCTTAAGCTGCAAATAGAATGTCCCTTTTCAAGCATATTCTACTGAATACCAAATAATTTTCAACCCTTCTGTGAGGCGATTAAAATAATATTTTCGTGTAAAATGGAGGCAAAGTTCAAAATATCACAGAAAAAGACCTTGAGAAAATAAACACGTAATTTTTTCTTTCACCTTTTTACGTAACAATTCACTTAAATGTTTCAGACTCTGGTTGCTAAATGAATTGCAGAGTCCATAGAAGTTTCGTTCTTTATGATAATTGGTCGTGGAATTATCACGCTTAATGAGTCTCCCCCATAAATATAGAGTGAATGATCATAATGAGAAATTATGAGGTGTGTTAATGTGATATACTGTTCTTTATCTGTGCCAGTGAGTGCGAATGTGTGTGTGTGTGTGTGTTGGTATATGACTGTGGGTGCGCGTGTGTGTGTGTGTGTGTGTGTGTGTGTGTGTGTGTGTGTGTGTGTGTGTGTGTGTGTTCAGTGAAGGGCTACAAAAAACGATACCAGAATCAAGAGAGCTGACATACAGAGTTAGACACCTTAAATTTACCCATTATGGAAGAAAAGAGTAAGGGGTGACCTGATCAAAACCGAGTCTTTCAAACCAGCTTGATGTTGTGGACAGAAATCCGTCCTTCGCAAGATGTTGGGACAGAACAGCCTAAGGCCATAGCGTGAAGCGCTTGGATCCATCCTCAGAATTATCACACTTTCTCCTTCCGTCGTTCCCTCCCTCCCTCACTCACTCACTCAGTACAACAACTGACTATTCTGTCTCTTTCTATCTCTCTCTTTTTTTTCAGTAGCGTCCGACATGGCACGGGTAAAGCACTCCCAAATCATCGTCATTTTCTTTCCATACTCTCTCATTATCCTCTTGCCTACTCTCTCTCTCTCTCCCCTCTTCTTGCTGCATTATCCTCTCTTTCCTATTCATTTTCCCAGCTCGACATTACCCCTTAACGCCATCGTCTGGTCACAAAAAAAAACTTTTAAGAAAAACTCCATCTGCCATCCCGTTCCTCACAATCAGTGCATCGCTCAAGCGGAAGAATATATGCACAATGGGTCTAATCGAACTGACGTCTAATTGCCTCATTAATGAGGCTGGACTGTGTTTCGTATTTTCCCTCCGCTAATGCGAGCGATGAGCAACGTTAACATGAAAAGCCCGAGGCTGTACAATACTACCCGACATCTGATGTCGGAGTTTAATGCCACAGTGTTTTGGTGAGGTCACCTGAAACGGTTGTTAGTAAAAAGTTTTTCATTTGAAAGTAATACTTTTTTTTCCTAAAGTTTGTAGAGTATATCTGTTCGTATGTGAGTTTTACCTCGAGCTCTGCGATGCACTTGTAGTGAAACTTTTTCTTTTTCCCTCGAGATGACTCTGAATCAAAGCTTGCTGTTCAACAACCCCTTTTTGAGATGGACGGTACGATCCAAGAACCCGAGAGAACAATTCTTGGCCATGACGGTACAGCCCATGAACACGACGGTACGATCCTGAGAACGACAGTACACTCTTTGGGCGTGATGGTACAGTCTTTGCTCGCAACGGTACAATCAATCCTTGGCCAAGGCGGTAACGTACACCCCTTGAGCACGAAAATACACGATCCTCAGAGTCATACAACACAAAGGCACAATCCTTTAGCACGACAGCACGATTCCTTGGGCAAAGGCGGTACAATCCTTGTAGCTGAACCTTGAGCATCAAGGCAAGGACGACAGTACCATACCCAAGACTCGTGCTTTAAGTTCTAACTTCAAGTGGTTGATAATATCCAGCTGGTCCCTCCCCAACCAAACTATCTCGAACGAAATGTTAGATGAGTGCACCGCTTCGAGCCCTGGGTTCCATTTAATCTCATCTCTATTCTAATTAATCCGAAAGTAAAATAACATTTTACTCAGCATCATTTTGGGGCTGTGGTGGACCTGATATTCAAAACGTCTTGTTATTGAGGCTCGATAGATGGTTGAGGCAACAGTAAAATCAAAATGAAAAATAGATAATGAGTCTTGAAAACAATATTCCCACTTTAGACGTGCTCACAAAGTCCCTCGTTCTATATATTTTATTACCTAGAACGTACATAATTACTCTATAGCCTGACTTAAACGAACTTGCTTATCTTTCAAGATCTGAGACGTCAATAATCGTGGTTATGGCTAGAGAATAATCAGGGGTTTCGTCCAGACATGAAGCCCAAAGGCAGTTTATACCCAACAGCAGTTTATATACAACAACAATATATGTCCAACGGTAGTTTATATTCTACTGCAGTGTATGTTCAACGACAGTTTATATACAACGGAAGGCTATAGCTTGGCACTCTATCAAATGGAAGTTTCAGCTCGGCTATTTGAGACCTACGCCAGTTTCTATCCATCGGCGCTTTAAGCTGAACGGCAGTTTATGCCCGACGCCCGCCTGTGTAACTGAACGATTAAACAGAAAGTGCAGGGGTGCTTTCGAGAGCCATACTCTGTCATTACTGAGGGCAGCAGACAGTTCAGCACAACTTCTGCAGCAGACACTCCCTCACAGTGGAAGAAGCAGACCCTCTCTCACAGTGGAGGGAACAGACCCTCCCTCCCAGTGGAGGAAACAGACAAACCCTCACAGTGGAAGAAGCAGACACTCCCTCACAGTGGAGAAAACAGACACACCCTCACAGTGGAGGAAACAGACCCTCCATCGCAGAGGCCGCAACAGACACTCCCAAATAAGAGACATCCCCCGATGCCAGGCGTTCCCCTTGGCTTCCTAGTCGAAACTTAGCCACGGGTCTGATACGATCCAAGTTTTGATGTGATTCCCAGGACTTGGGGTAAGACTCGAGAAGTAAGGATGTATACTTAAGGAAGTCCGTCACACCAGAGGATAACTATAAAATTCCTATCACTCTAGTATCCTTCTCTGATGGATCAAATATACCTCCTGCAGGAGGCATACATTAGGACAGCGTTATCCGAGTCTTAAGCAAGATTCTTGATATAAACTAAAAAGATATCTGGCTATCCCGAGAAAGTGTGTGGTTTCTGCCCCAAGTCTTCTTCGCCCAGCTTCCTCAAAACTTGCGACAATGACTCGTCTTCCTGCAGTGCTCCCTCTCGTCCCTGACAGATTGCAACACTCAGCAACACTCGCTAATGCCTTCCATTCGCCAGATAAGCGGCAAAGATCATACCTCGATAAAAAGCTTTACGATTTCGGGTAGGAAGAGAGAGGAAAAAGAAAAAAAAGGAACTGCTCTCTGTTTACAACTTCCAGGCAATTGATGTAGTAATGGAAAGCTTTTAAGTATTTCTTATCGGGTTATGGAACACTTAGACTATCTGCTCTAAGAGTAAAAATAGCGTTCACAGTTTTGATTTCCTATTTTAAACTTCATTACGAAGATCGGAGAATTATGTCTGTATTACTGGGCTGTGTTACCGTGATGTAAGCAGGTTAAATCAATTTTTCTTTGTCCTGTACCTAATAGGACATGCATCTCATAATGGCATATAGCAGGAGACATGGCAAGGTTTTTCAGTGCATGAGAGCAAGTAGAAGTGGTTAAGGACTTGACAGGAAAATATGAATTCATAGCAAGACAACTTACTCATTCCTGAGTTTTAGTAAATTGCAGTCGGACAAATTACCAAATTTCTGACCCAGGAAAGCATGTAGGGTGGGCTGGGGTGGGGTGTCATGGAATGAAAGAAATCCATCTGACAACGAACTCCTTAGAGAGATCAGATAAAACAGACAGACAGACACAGACGTACTCACTCTCAGAGCACACCAGGACAAGTAGTACAGCTTCGGGACACAGCAGACACAGATCAAGAGGCTCTAGGATTTCACAGAATAAATTCTGTGAAATGTATAGAGTTTTCATAATGCAAATTACGTTCTCCAGCCTATGGGACAGACTGGGACAGAGCGTGTTATTAGAACAGACAGATAATCATTGCTTGACCGGATCCAACAAGGTCGAGAATATAATCTATGATTACCAAAAGCCATTGTGACCCGTGACAACAGCCTCTGTCATGTCATAACAGTCTGTGTGATCCATGGCAACAACTTGCTTGGGTACATGAATACACTTTCTTTTTTTTTTTAACATCCGCACGCTGGGATCACGTAGACTCACGTGATAACGTGAAATTACACTGTCAGTCGCATGACTCGTGGGATAAACATGAAAGAACACGGTCACTGCAGATGGTTGAAATTAATTTAGAAAAATAAAAATTCATAGTTCAACTTTCACGAAAAGTATCTTTTTCCCAGCGTTAAGTACCCATGTTAGACATTAAGCACGGGTATGCATGTTAGCTCCCAACATCAACGTGCTTTTGCAAGCTCATATGCAACAATTAAAACTGTTGTTGCCAAAAAAAAAAGCAAGCCTCGTTTTTATGTCTTTATATTTGTTTTCTCTCATTTCATTGCGAGGGACAAAACGAACGCTGTGACCTGCAGAGTAAATATGATTCATTCTTTAATATTCCTCGTGTGTGAGTTTGCGAATGCAAATGTGCTCTGGAAGGTATTTTTTTTCCTTTTTTTCGGCATTCTTTTTTGACCTTGGACTTGGACACAGCGAGCGGTCCCCTCCTGCATGCAACAATTTGGACCAGAGTGCAACAGAAAGGCCTTGTAGTTAATTACACATTGAAAGCTGAGGGCGCGCGTTGTCACCACTGCGCGTCTGATGACTGTCGAACTCAACTTCTGCATCGACGGGATGGCTGTGATGGAATGTCGTCCGCCCTTCCAAGACTGAGCCAAGTGTGATCTGAGAGAGAGAGAGAGAGAGAGAGAGAGAGAGAGAGAGAGAGAGAGTCAATTGCAACGGTCGCCAATGAGCCAGTGAACTCCCTCCCCGCGCCGGTCCTGCAATTCATTGCATCTCGCGTCACATCGCTGACGGCGCCTGCAGCAGGAACCAGGGGGCCCCAGATGCGGGGAAACAGACACGGCTTCATTAATCTCTCGTCATCCATTTGCTTAGGTGTCCAGGAAGGGGCGCCGTCGTCGCCGTTCGCTCAGCCCACCAGGCAAGATTTCGTTCACGCGTTCAGACTTTGGCTTGTTATACCTTCAGGTTTCTGATGCCAGCTCTCGACGTGAATACCACCACACGAGAATAATCAGTCTCAAAGCTATCAGGTCTTCTTGAGGGCAGTTTCCAATGTCTTGATTTACATACACGTTCTTCAAACTTGTTCTCATCCAACAGCGTTGGCGAGGTGTCGTAAGTACGTGGGTAGAACACAGGACTGGGTATTACGGGGGTAGGTGGACACTGACGAAGGTGGTTACTGATACCCGGGTGTCGGTAGGAGCAGTGAACAGCCACTGAATTGAGCCAGCACTGCAGTGGCTGTCGGATTTCCCTCCTAACGTGCAAGCAGAGACCTCCTCTCTCTCTCTCTCTTTATTTCGCTAAACGCTTCACAACATACAATCCGCGCAACTGTCTTTCCTAATCCACAAGTTTCCTTTATCCCTAAGGAGAGGGAAGTAGGATAACTACCCACCTTTCTTCTGTGTACCGTGAGAGACGATCAGTAAAGGAAAAAGCGGTAGGAGTCGGTAGGAGGATTTTAGACCCTCCATCGCCTTGCAATTCCATTTTCTAAAAGAGGGAACGGAAGAAGGAGCAAAGCAAAGAGCACCTCTCCATGCCTCAGGCTAAAGTGTTTGAAAGAACGTAACCAAGAAGTGAAGAAGAGAGGCAATTATCCCAATACTGATCATAATATTCCTATCTCCATATCGTTAAGTGTCGTCTCACCTTTCTATAATTCCGATTTAGGCTTTCCTAAATACACCCAAAGAAATGCATTGACTACAGTGTCACCAAACGAACACCTTTCGCTTTCCAGGCATCCGTCTCCCTCAAACTATTTCCAGTTCTTCGCATTGTTCTATCACTTCTCCATCCTGTTATTCAAACCTGATCCAAGGTAGCCATTGAGCTGAGGTGCTTCTTTTTGAAGAATGGATATCATCCCAAATCATAAGCAATGCAAATAATCATACCTTGTGGACTTCCTCTAAGGTCATGACGAAGAGTGAGGTCATGGCACAGGGAACACAGAACTAATACTTTTCTTCAAATCTTTGGTTTTGTATAAATTTCGCTATTTCCTTTTCTTTCCATGTCCTTAAATCTATACTTCCTCTATATTGCTTTCCAACAAAAGCCGCTGAAGGTTACCAGAATCTAACTATAGCTACTGGAAGCGAATAAATTTCTTGAAGGGAATAAATTTCTTCATTTTTTTTCCTCCCAAATGCAACGTTCAGATGCATTTTATGAACACACAACGTTTCCCGATTTACATATTCTATTTGATATTCCTGAGAACATTGTAGAGCACACAAGACAATGATATTTTCTTCTTCCCGATGCAATCAACCTTTTTTTCTTATATACTTGGCAGTCTGGATTCAAGCGTGTTGTCTTCCTCACTAGAATTGTACGGATTTTTTGCAGATATTTTCCTGGACGTGTGTGTGTGTGTGTGTGTGTGCGTGTGTGTGTGTGTGTGTGTGTGTGTCTTTTGCAGCCTCTCGCCATGTTTTCCACTCTGGCAGAAAACGCAAACTTCTCATTTGACGGCGATGTAGGAGGTCGTCTGGAAATGCGTCTCAGAAGTTTTGCGTTGCATTTTTATCCGAGGTGACTCGCAATACCAAGTCTGCTGAGCGTATTTTTCTTCTTTTCTTTCTCCTCTTTGCAATGCCATCGTAATGCTTGGAAATGCTAGGCATTCTTGCTGACGAGGGACATTCTCTCTCTCTCTCAAGCCGCAACCATGAGCCATAATCTGACGCGTTAGTCAAAAATGCCTTTGAAAAAGATCTCCTTTTTCCATGATATCTTAAGATTTTACGATGAAAATCTGTTGATGTACTTCACGTCACGGAATACCAAAAGTTATATATCCCTTTATGTTTCTGATTTTCGTTTTCTGTGGCCGAAGACACACGGGATCGTAGAAAAGAGGGCGTAATCCATGGGAAAGCTTCAGGGAAAATTAACCAGTCTTGGATTTTATTCTAACACCTGACAAAGCCGCAATATGGATCCACATTCCATCAAAGACAGACTGAAAACTTTGATGACAAACATTTTTTCTCCATCGAGAGAGAAAAACACATGATTATGTCCAATGGCAACATCCAGGGAACTAACTGCTAGACTTAACAAGGTTAACTTGTCTGTTCGTCTGAGCACAAAGATCAGAAAACCTGTTAAAGAAGTGGTTGAAAACTTGAAGTTTTGCCTTGGCTGACCACCACAAAAATTCGTACAAAAAGAGTAAAGCGACGCAAGATTTGATATAAAATAACCATAAAACCTTTTTTCCAGAGGCCAGACGTACGTAACTCTTCTTCAGGATATGGTAATGTATTCTGGAAATGAAATCTCCAGGAGGAAGGCCATTTCCTCTTACCAGGGATATAATTCATATTCTATAGCAAAGGCCTTTATAAAACCCATACTCTCTCTATTTCCCTCTCTTTTTCCTTTCATATATAAATGAATATACATATAATTCCATACGTTCCTGGCATCCTTTGCCACAAGTGAGCACAAACTCGTCCCAAAACGAGAATATATTTCTCTTCTTCTGCCATATTTCTTATTTCATTTCCGTCATTACCATAACGCCGACGGGCTCTCCTCCAGCGTCCGTGTCTGCTCAAAATATATATATATGGCAGTGATCAACCCGGCCCGGCCCGGCCCGGCCCTCCTGTTGTGTATGAGGGAAGACTTGTATTGCCTGTGCGTGTTGCAGAGGTGACTTGTCTTGACAGTGTGTTGTGTGGCAGGGGGGGACTTGTCTTGCCTGTGTGTTGTGTGGCTGGGCTCCTGACTTGTGTTGCCAGTCTGTTGCATAAAAGCGCAGGGTTCCCCTACCGGTGCGTTGTATAACAGAGACGGTTCTCCCTGCGAGTGAGTTATATCCACCGATATTCAGTCAGAGTTGATATACTGGACTGCGTTACGTCCAGACCTTCCCCCACACAGAGTATTATGCTCGGGAATTTCTGTGGATTGAGAGGTCTCTTTGTGTACATTTCTTTAAATATTACACGACTCCTTTCCACATATCAGTTCTTCCTTATACAGCTGATGTCACCGGAGGATTTTAGTAGAAGAACAAAGCACAAACGAGTGGGTTCTCACATTCTTTGCTTAGCGTAATATCCAATTCATCGTAATTTGTTCAAGCTTGCTCTCTCTGTGAATAATTATCATCCTTATCGAACGTACCTAAGCTGAACTTTCTTAAAGTTGTAGACCAAGGTTACACGTCGATATGGCTTTGTATTCTACCTCTAAGTTGCTGCAGGACAAAGTTCTACAGCAGCCATGCCTGTAATAGAGTCCTTATAGCTACTTTTGAAACTTTTTTCAAGTTGGGGGAGACTTTCTCCCTGCGAGTGTCTCTCTCTACCCCTACGAATGTCTCTCTCTCTCCCTTCCGACTTCCTCTCTCTCCCCCTTACGACTGTCTCTCTCTCTCCCCCTACAACTGTCTAACTCCCTTACAACTGTTTCCCACTCCCTCTACGACGGTCTCCCACTGCCTCTACGACCGTCTCCCTCTCACTTACGACTGTCTCCCTCTCCCTCTACGACTGTCTACCTCCCCATCGAACCTCAAAAGAACTTCCATCACTCTCAGAACTTCTACTCCCTCCTCCCTCCTTCCCAACCTCAAACTTGGCTACTTTAATATCTGGAGGATCGTCTTCCTCGACTTCAAGAATACATAACCAGGGGGTAACTTAACTCCCACATCGTCATCGGAGACGCCTAATTTTATCCACGTAACTGTCTTCCTCCGAACCCAGCTCCCCAGGGAGTCCTCATTAAGTCTTGGAGAGATCGTCTCTCCCCATGGGGCGAATTGGTGTTAGTCGCCAACTAATTATTCTAGGCTTTGGGCACCCACAGGGGGGAAGCGAATTGTCGCAGTTTATCTCACGTATCATTTACGTCTTCAGAATGTTCAACCATTTTCTCTATTGAGGCACCATTGATTTTTCTTTAGGTGGCTGGAACTCTTGCTGACGGAAATGGTAAGTAAAAATCATAGAGGCTTAAGTCACGTATGGATAGTCTTAGGAGACCAGAGATGATGGAACCATAGTATGATCCTCGCTGGCCAGAAAAATGGACCATAAATCTGTTTCTCTTGAGTCTTGTTCATATAATTCGTTATATATTACGAACAGCCGTATTTCGTACTGACGTATCACCATACGCACTGTACGTTCTACGCCAAAGCAGAAGGAAGAAGTTTGCCATTAGATAATTGGTATTCAATGAGACTGGGTGTGAGTTCTGGCGTCTCTTTCACTATCGGCGTTTATAGAGAGTAATGGTCCTTAAAACCCGAAGTAAAATGTTAAAAATTCTCTGCTTTACATTTCTTTTAGTCGAGATGTACACGAGCGATTTTCTCATCGTGGGTGGAAGCACCAAGCAAGCACTAATGATGTCTGAGCAGGTGCAATGATTGCATTCACACGACTTGTGGCTACTGATCTCCACTTAGTGTGAATACAAGGGAAACGTGGGATTTTCTCCTATCAGGTTTATAATAGTAAGGACCTGTTAGATTTACTTTGAAAATATAATCCTGACGGAATTATCGGTGGGTAAAACTAACCTTTCAAAAGGTTTTGCGACTCTCATTCACGTGGACGATTAGATAACAGAGCAAGGAACATTATATATTGGGGTCAGTTTCAAAATCTATGAAGAATAATGTAATCTACAGAGCATAAGCTATACGAATGGCATATTCGAAGTCTTTTGACTTATACATATATATATATATAAATGAACTGGATGATACCTGCTGTAAGTCAGAGTATTCATACAAAATTATTTACGTATACAAAATCACGATTAAATGATATCAAGCACTGGTAGCTAAGCTGTGTATCGTCTAGTACTCCACAAGGAAAGTATACAAGGCTCACATGTGTGCTCTCTATACTAACGTAAAGGAAATCCCTAGCAACGCTTTAGTTATGTAGAGCGTAATGATAACCCATACTAGTGGAGAGAAAACCAGACCTACTTGTCTATTAGTAAAAAGTTAACTACACTCGCTAATAAGGAAACTCCAGTCCCTAGTACGTACGTGGTCGAATCTTCAAACATAAGATAACATTCTTAGGTCCGGGGTAAAGCTCATTTGGGCAGACTGTATCCCCCACACGCATGGTAATGAAGGTAATAACCCACTTCTCTGATCTGGAAAATCTGGCAGAAGAATAGCACAGTAATACCCTGGCCACCATTACCGGTGGCGGTAAATATTCGGCTTAGATACGTATGCCTCACATTCCACAATGCCAGAGTCCATTAAGGGCTTTACTCCCAGCCCCGGGTGCTTCTCCGGCGCCTCCCATCACCGAGAACTCCTGGTGCCGCCGCCCCACACCATCCGAAAGATCCTGGGAGATTTTAGAACACGTCTTTGTATCGGGAAGTCTTCATATCAGAGGGACGTTTGATTGAGGACACTTACTGTCTGCAGTGTGGTTCTCTGATGTGGTCTATAGCACTGTTCTGATAGGCTGGTCTGAGTGTGAGTTGAAATGGGGAGAATCTGGCGGAAGTCAAGTGGGGTTTTAACACATCTGGGATGGGATTATGGGAATTTTCCTTCTTCGCTGACCTCTTCACTACTTAACCTCTCCCGTTTAACTTGACTACTTCACCTCTTTGCCACTAACTTAATTAGGAACCAACTCCTTTCGCCACTTCACCTCCACTCCTAACTTAAGAAAGAACCAACCCTTTCACTACTTCACCTCCACCCCTAAATTAAAGGAATCAACCTCTTCACTATTTCACTTAACAAGAATCAACCTCTTCCACCACTTCACCTTCAATCTTAACTTGGTAAATAATCAACTGCCTCTCTATTTCACCTCGACCTTTCCCCGCTTCGACACCACAACAATTCTAATCTACGAGGAGGATGGAAGCCTTCTGTTTTGGGTGATATTGGTAGTGATGATGAAACCCTGGTGCTGTTAGTCATGCTGTTGACGAAGTTGTTAGTGTTGATGATTCTTCTACTGGTGATGATAATGGTATTACTACTGATGATGATGAATTCACTGTTCACAGTACTGTTTCTGTTGGTGATGCTGTTACTACTGAGAATGCTTATACTGTTGACGACATTGTTATTGTTGATGGCACCGTTTCTGTTGATGATACTGTTATTGTTAATGACGCTATCAATGTTGATGATAATGTCACTGTTGATCCTGTTACTAGTGACAATGGTGTTATTTGCTGGTGATTACCGATACTGCTAAACGCTACCTGTTATCGTTAATCTTCCTTCTAACGCCCCCATGAAGTTCCTTGCCACTGCTACTGCTTTCCTGCGTCCTTCATTATCACCCACTGTCATCTCAAGTACCTAGATATCCTAAGACGAAGCCTTACGTTTAGCTTCATGGAAGAGACTCACATGTTGAAGGCAATGATAGTGTTCACTGCAGCGAAGCTAGGCTTTCCTAATATCTCTAATGTACAAGAAACAGGAAGACGTGTTGCGTTCTTCTCCTGTTACACACACACACACATACAGTATCTAACACACTTCTCCTCCTCCAAGTTTTCTTAATTCTAACTCACACACACCCCAACAAACCTGTCTCTTTCCACTGCTAAACCCAGTAACCCTTTTCCTAAAACACACACACACACACACACACACAGAAGACAAGACCTCATAGAAATAGCAGGAGCCTTCCAGCTGTGACTATATTTTCCTCAGAATCTGAAACCTGCTTTATTGAACTTTCATGAGGAATATCTTGGAATTTGTACTGGTACCGGAGGCTCTTTTGAAGTTGTGGATCTTCCCTTTATTTAAAAAGTGAGCTACAATATGCCAAAAGACATTCTAGAGAAACGAAACAGAGGTGGAAAAATAAATTCTGCCCATAAGAACGAAAAGAGCAATTTGATACTAATGGTATGAAATCCCTTATGTATGGCGTAATAGGGTGTGTTTATAGATGCTATCAACTCATGAAACTTATACGATAACTGGAAGCTAACACTGCATGGAAATATTATACAACCTCACTATCAGTAAATGTGTCGAGAATGAGATCAAATTCTAAAAGCATTTCGACAATAGGATAAAATTCTAAAAGCATTTCGAGAATGAGATTAGATTCTAAAAGTATTCCGAGAGTGAGATCAAATTCTAATAGCATTTCGTGGGATGAGATCAAAATCTACAACTATCTCGAGAATGAGATCAAATTCTAAAGGAAGAATGCCTACTTACTTTTGTTTATCATGATTACAATGGGATCGCGAACCTATGATGCTACTTCTCTTTCCCCCACCCCCTTATTTACTTTCAGCAGTAATTAAAACGAATAACAATTGAACGCATACACGCGCGCTAGTGTTTTGTATACAAGTCTGAAATTCACACCTACGGTACAGTAAAGTTGAGAACCTGTGGTTCATGCAAGGCCAGGGACGAGAGTGGTATCTGTGTCGTATATCTTTCTCTTTAGTTAAATCAAACTCCTTTAAGAAGATCATATTCCATTTTTTCTTTAGACTCTGCGAGACCGTATTAATCAACACTACCGGAGCCTTAGCGTAGGAAGAGAAGAGGCGATAAATGAAGAAAACATGAAGATAAAGAGGAGGAAAGGAGTAATGTGTCGATAGGTAATGATAAAGACAGAGGGGTGGAAATGTGGTTAATGAGGACGAAAGGTGGAATTACTCAACCTGTATCTAGGTGTCTGTTTGTGGTAAAAGTGATAACATGAAGTGGGAAAATGTGTCTGTGAAAAATAGTTTTCTCAGCAATTACGCCAATGTGTTAACTCACCAAAGTCTGTTTTTATTTTTTTCTACTTTATCTGAGTTCTTGTTTCTCCTTCTAGCCATTCTTCATTTACTTCACCTCTCTCATTCCTGCTTATGATATTATCATCTGTACTGCTTCTATTTATAATCGACATGTCCATGATTTTTCTCCTTGTTTCTCCTATTTTTACTCGACGTTTTTAATTCTCTTTTCATGTTACTTTCATCTTTCTGATGTGTTTCTTAATCATCAAAATAGCCTTTATTACTGATTATTGTTTCGACTCTTTGATTTTCTTTGAATCCTCTTCCTCAGTTTCCTTAATACGTGGATCCTAAGGCCTTCGTCCCCTCACTCATCCTACGGCTTACTTCAACTCCCATTGTTCCAGCCTATGTCAACTTCGAGGTGTCTAAAACACTTCTCCTCCTCCAAGTTTTCTCCATTCAAACTCACACCCTGGCGAACCTGTCCCTCCCTCCACTGATAGATCTAATAACCTTGCTTTTTATTCACATTTACTCGCAACTTTCTCCTTTCATACGCTCTCCCAAACTCAAACAACAGTATCAGCAGTTTATCACTCGATTCCGCCACTAGAACCGTGCCATCAGCAAACAACAACTGACTTACCTCCCAGACCGCCCCAAACCCCAACTGACTTCATAACTGACCCTCTGTGTCCAAGACCATTACGTTCACTCACCTCACAACGCCATCCATAAACAGATTAAACAGCCATGGTGACATCGCATATTCCTGCCGGAGAACCACCTTCACCAGGAGCCACTCACCCTACTCTCTACCTACCTACCAAAACACACACACACTCTCTCACACGCATATATATATATATATATATATATATATCTATATATATATATATATATATATATATTCTCAGTGCAGCCCCACTACCGTTCCAGTCACCACACTCACCCTGACCCAACACAGCTATCAACACTTATTTTTTTCCACGTGAAGTAACATGGTGTATTTCCCCGACCTCGTCCTCCCTTTCCCGACACATTACAACTGCTGGTCCGAATAGTTTCTCCTCTTCAACTTTGATAACAAAAATGTGTTTGGGCGTAACACTCAACGAATTTGCGTTTGGGAGAAACACATTGCAATACTTCCTCCAACATTTCGAAAATGGTCTCTGAAGTATTTCTAACGATGGGAAAAAGAATATATACTTTTTTTTACATCACCCCCAGAATTCAAATGACAGAAACTATTAAATGGCAGAAACTATTGTAGTGGCCTTGACAGTCCACCTAGAGGTGTTTTTCTGAGTTACTGGGGGGTGCTTATCTGTCCTGAGTTCCTAGAGGTGCTTCCCTGTACCGAGTACCTAGAGGTGCTTCCGTCCTGAGTTCCTAGAGGTGCTCCTGTCCTGAGTTCCTAGAAATGCTTCCTTGTCCTGAGTTCCTAGAGGTGCTTCTCTGTCCTGAGTTCTTAGAGGTGCTTCCCTGTCCTGAGTTCCTAGAGGTGCTTCTCTGTCCTGAGTTCCTAGAGGTGCTTCCCTGTCCTGAGTTCCTAGAGGTGCTTCTCTGTCCTGAGTTCCTAGCGGTGCTTCCCTGTCCTGAATTCCTAGAGGTGCTTCTCTGTCCTGAGTTCCTAGAGGTGCTTCTCTGTCCTCAGTTCCTAGAGGCGTTTCCCTGTCCTGAGTTCCTAGAGGTGCTTCACTGTCCTGAGATCTAGAGGTGCTTCCCTGTCCTGAGTTCCTAGAGGTGCTTCTCTGTCCTGAGTTCCTAGAGGTGCTTCTCTGTCCTGAGTTCCTAGAGGTGCTTCTCTGTCCTGCGTTCCTAGAGGCGCTTCCCTGTCCTGAGTTCCTCGAGGTGCTTCCCTGTCCTGAGAGCTAGAGGTGCTTCCCTGTCCTGAGTTCCTAGAGGTGCTTCACTGTCCTGAGATCTAGAGGTGCTTCCCTGTCCAGAGTTCCTAGAGGTGCTTCTCTGTCCTGAGTTCCTAGAGGCGTTTCCCTGTCCTGAGTTCCTAGAGGCGCTTCCCTGTCCTGAGTTCCTCGAGGTGCTTCCCTGTTCTGAGTTCCTAGAGGTGCTTCCCTGCCCTGATTTACTGGAGGTGTTTCCCTCTTCAGGAAATATATGGCAGAGGTGCTTCCTATTCTCCTTTTGAATTCCTTTACAAGAGGGATCTATTTTTCTTTACCATTGCGTCCTCTCTTTCTTTTTCTATCTCCCTCTTTCTCTTTCCTCGGTCTTCTGTTTTCTTGCTTTCTCTACCTCGTCTTTTCTCTTTTCTCATGTGACCCTGCTCCCTCACATCCTAGTTTTATTTTCACGTTTCGTGTCACTGTATACCCTACCTCCCCTCAGTCCATCCCTTTTTTGATCGTCCTTTGTGTTTTCTATATTTAGTTAGCATTATTGCAGCTTTTCTCTTTATTGTATTCAGCTGGCCGTATTGTATCTTTCCATTTCATCATTTTCTCTTGAAGTTCCTCTCACTGACTCATCTACTTGTGTTTCTATTCAACACTCCTTTGGTTCTCTTTCCTCCGTTACTCATGTCTTTCCATTACCTCTGACATCAAGCAAGGTCTTAGAGAGGACACACAATAATCGTCATCACAAGAGTCTCTCTCCTTATTTACGATTCACATCCAAAATTTTTTCCTGGGGTTTCATCTCCCGTCCCGTTAACATGAAACATGGTATAGGAATTCTTGTCAAATATGAGAAAAAAAAAGAGGTTTCACTCCACTTTGAGTTGGAGGGAACCAAAGGGAAAAATAAATGCTTCCTCTGCACCTGAAACATCTTTCTTTTGCCCTGCTGAAAATTACTTTAAGCAAGGTTATGAAAAATGTATACACGTTCCGCACTTTCCATTAATGTTGTATCATTTTTCTTTTTTTCCAGGTTATTTAAAGGTTCTGTTAGTGGATGTGCAGAGTCGTCTGTCTGTCTGTCTGTCCTATGAACTGTCGTGTCTTTTTCTGACCTTCAAAGTGTATATTGATATTCTATTCTTGCGTTTTCACTGCTATTTTTTTTTTCCTGTCTCTATCGTGTCAATATTTTTGTGTCAGTAGATTTGACACCGAGTTTTTCTGGTCTTCCTTGTCTTTTTCAAATTCTATTAATGACTCTGTAAGTCTTTTGCAAATGAAAACAAAAAAATCTAATGACTAACACAAGACAAAGCGAAGGCAAAATGTTAAGATATTTACAGTTTTCTACTGGAGGAGATACAGACCAGTCCCGAGCTCATACCTAAATTGTTACCCCGAGTTAGCTCGATGGAAGAGGAGGGAGAGCCAAGAAGGAGGGAGCCAGTTGTTGGAAGGAACGCTAAAAGGAATTATGGCTATTGGTGTGAGGTCCCGTGAGGAAGTTGTTTAGCATCAGTTTGGAGACAAAATGTCTCCAAAGACGGAAAAGAAAGGAAAGGGGTTGATAGGTGGAAAAGTACTGGAACAGAGAGAACGCTACATTGTGGCACTGTATGGAATGGACTATGAATTCTTCAGCGTCTGGCTTAACCTTTGAACATTCTTTTGAAATGTTAATACAACCACGGGGAATATTCTGTAACAACTTCAGGAATATCACGCTTTGAAAAGAACGGGAGAGAACGCTGAAGCTAGCCAGTGAAATGAATAATGAAATACAAGGTTAGATTCTCTTTAATCCCGTATAAATGGTAGGCCTTATTCTGTAAGACCTACCTGACTAGGCTTGGCCTCTCTCTATATATATGAAGGGCTAGGCTTGGCCTCTCTATATATTTAGCTAAGGCTAGGCTTCGCCTCTCTCTCTCTCTCTATATATATATATATGAAAGGCTAGGCTTAGCCTCTCTATATATTCATTTAAGGCTAGGCTTGGCCTTTCTCTCTGTTTAAAGAGGTTGATCTAAGGGTGATTGAATGGGCTGATGAATCAATCAATGCGGCAAGCTGGATTCTATAGATTCAAAATCTATGGAATGATGGCCTCTACCAATGTTTCCGTTCTGTAGATAATAACTCTTTATGTTGTAGCTATGTTTCTATAGGGAAATGGACTCTATGGTGTAGCAAAAACTAATATGATTTGGATTTTACTGTATGATTCGTAACGAATTATGGAGATTACTTAGAACTATGTGCTCTCGGGAATACAAAAAAAAATATGCAAGTGTTAGAAAGAAATTGGTTCTAGGAATATACCCAGCTGCATACACATACACACACACACACAACCAAAACACACATATGCATTTAGGAAGCCTTACATATACGCACACATCTTCCGCATACAGAACAAATATAAACGCTAATCCAAAAATCAATCTGGTAGCAGTACTGTTGCACGCGACACAGAGACGAAAAGGAAATCAGCAATGCAAAACATTTCGTCAAAACATCAGACACTGCAGCTCTTCCGAGATGATCGCATTTTGTGGCCGCTTCTGCATATATGCATTCTGGCTCCGGCCGAGATTATCCCCGAGGATGTGAATAACTGAATGCAGAGATTTGGAGGAGGAGGAGGAGGAGGAGGAGAGGGGGTTGCAGGAGGGAGCAGGAAAAGATAAAAGATCACAGGGGAGCAAGCTGGAGGCATTGGAGGGATGGTCAGGACACACAAAGAAAATGCAAGAGACGTTACGAACTCAAGAATGACTACTGAGACACCGAAATGAAACCAAGCAGACGTGGACGACTTCTGATACTTCAAGGAGACATAGCAATAGAGAGGAACAGGGACTGGAAATATATCAAAGGAGACTTAGAAACAAGAGAATAACAGGAGGGACATACGGAGCCAGGAATCATCTTCAAGCTGGTTTCCAACGAGTCAGACATGCCTTCGAGTTATTGAGCCTACTGATTTGACTTACTTGAACTGATGACTCCCTTTCGTCCTTAGCCATAAGCATCCCCGGTTAAGTTCAGCCTTCCGGTTATAGAGAAGTGTTTTCCGAGTTGCTGACAGGAGTAACGTGAATGTCCGAGTTTCCCCGTGAGGTCGGAGAGCGAGAGAGGAGACTCAGCCTGGCGCTCAGATGGGGAAAGGAGACTGAGCGAACCACCTGGACCGAGTGATGACGCCAGATGGCAGATGTGTGTGTGAGATGTGGAGCTGCCTGGGCCATCTGGATGTACCAAGCCTGTAAGAGAGAAGAGAGAGCGAGAAATATTACATTGATCATTTCCAGCGACACGAATCATATTAAAGATTTCCATCTAAGAAAATGTTAAGGTTATTTTAAACAAAGTGGCTTAAGCATTAGTGCACTATTTCGCGGGCGTGATTATTCGATTGGCGACGTGTGCCAAACTAGCCAACTTACTCGTCTACTTTTCTGCGAGCTGACTGATCGACACTGGAACATTTTTCACGTACATTTAGCTTTCGATTTTGACCCAGGGAGACGCCTCTAGTCGCGCTATTCGCCTGACCAGTCGCTGACCACAGTCCCGCCACAAGCTCAGAGATTCAGAAACCCGGTGCTCGCTCTGTCAGAAGCTACACTGAATCACTGATCCCTCCTCCGCCTCTCTCTCGCTCCACTTGTCGTGACTCAGGGTTCGATACAGCTTCATTTATACGTGTCGTAAAATATCTTTTCCGGACTGTACGTTTGCCTACGAAGTGTATCAGGAGAGACGTATCTCTTTTCATGGATGTATTACACTGATATCTGAGCCCCATTATTGGAAATCACTTTAATTATGATAATCTCTCATGAAAATCTTGAATGTATTTTGTCGAATGTAATCGACGCGTCAAAATCAAAATTCCTATCTGTTCATTTGATTTCAGAGACGTATCCATTCCAATGACGTACCACTTGTGAATGTAGATAAGAAGTTTCAAAGTTACGAGTCTATCGTTAAATATAGAAATAAGAAATGCACTTTGATATCACCAATATGTTACATTTGAAAATGTCACTTCAGCATAGGAAAAAACACGGGCTATTACAACGACAAAATCCGAAATTTGATGAATCGGTTGACTATGTAAAATATATAAATCAGTATTCAAACATTTTTCTGAAAAATAGGTCCTGCGGTATATATATATATATATATATATATATATATATATATATATATATATATATATACTATCTTTGCTCTTCATAGCAAAAACATTCCAGAAATGAAATTCCTATGTATTTTTACGGGAGAGATAAATGGTAGAAAACTGTGCTCGAAACTGGAGTCTCACTGACTGACTCTTTGGGGGTAGGAATTTGAAGTATTTACATGACACTCAGAGAGGACGTGAATGATTCAAGGGGTCGAAGCTTCACTCCTGAATCATTAGAATGGCGACTGAAACAAAGAATCACCGACGTTTCAAAATACAAAAAGAAAAAAATCCCTGACAATATTCCTCGAATCAGACCCGGAATTAAGGGGAACAAAGGTAATCTTCAGAGAGACCGAGAGAGACCAATTGACGCGTAGCTTTGAGAGATCTTAAACTGGAGAGCGCGCGTGGCTCTGACGTATATAGTTCAGCGATACACTGGTTCATTGAATCAGCGGTTCAATGAATCAGTGGGAGTAGGGAACGGGTTTAGGCAATGTCTGTGATCAGGTGGACAGATGCTGTTCAGCTGGGCAGCGCAACCTACGACTGAAGTGGAACCCATTACCGTAACACGACAATTCGGACACAACCAATTTGAGTCAAGAAGTAAATTCATAATTTCCGTAGATTATTTTACCACTCAATTTCCGGGAAGAACACACACACACACACAAACACACACTTAAATAAGTATATTTGTATACTGCTTCTCTCGAAATAATCAAAACTGTTCCACTGGGTTACGATACGATACTAAACAGGAGACTTTGAAATGATATCCTTGTTCGATGCGAGTAACATTCTGAGTGAGAGGAAAATATGAGAAAAAACAAGTTATTTTCTTTCTGGGTATCCTTGACGGAATTGGAAATCCACGGAATCAGAAACCTCGAGGTGGATAATTAGAGCAACGAGACGAGTGTGCTTGTGCCTCGAGGCGATGATAGAGTCGCCTTTGAGATCAAAGAAGACACGGAATATTTTCCAGGCATCTACGAGTGCTTGGGGAACGCGACATGGTCATTTTGCCTCGTCTTGGCCTTCTGATCTGCTGGAAGACACGTATCTGATGTCTGAAGAGGGTTTAATGAGGTTGAAAACATTCGAAGGAGAATGTTCAGCACGAGGTCAGCCCTGGGTCGGACCCGTGTGGGTTCGTATCTTGCATGACGCGGTCGGCCTACACCAAACCCAGGTGTTCATCCTCCCCTCGGGGCTGGGCTATAAATGGGTACCTGGTATAGGCTGGTGTGTGTGTGTGTGTGTAAGAGTCCTAGAGAAGTCCCAGTCCCTCCCGTCCACTCCCCAGGATCCCTACTGTCTTCCTTCCTAAATATACTTCTCCCACACACACACACGTCTCCGCCCACGCCAACACTACGGTCACAACTCCAACACGCCATCACTTTACGTCTTCCTCAAACACAGAGTGTCGGTCACTGCCAATAGGGGCGGAGGGGTACTGAAGCCCACATCTCTCCAGCCTTGAATAGCACGGTGTAATTAACGTGTCGACGCTGCTGCCCTCCTCCTCCTCCTCCTCCTGCTCTCAGCTACATATACTGAACCACCGCCACCTCCTCTTCCGACCTTCGCTAATAGCACGTCAGGCTATGGTGAAATCACACACCCAGACGTCAGAATTGCACCTCGAACCCAGGTTCTTTTTCGTACATGTCAGGGTGTTTAAAGACTCCGTGCCACAGCCCCCTATCTGTGCCACGATCTGCTGCCCACGACAATTTAACAGCGCCACAGCACAAATACCTCAGCCCCTCTCGCTTCCCAACGCCCAGTCAGTTAACAGAATGAGCGACTGATGAACAATCAACCTTTGGCTCGTCATACAGACGTTGAAATGCACTTCTTGACTGCTCGATGGAGTTAACAAGACTACCTTCTAGTAGTTTAGTAGTTTGCTTCTAACTTGCCTGGTGGTGTACATATGAATGCTTTCTGGCGAGTACACGAGACTACTATGTGGAGGTGACGTTTTGCCCAGATATGTATGTATGTGCACGTATGATAAATAAAGAGTGCGTATTTTGAAATAAGTGTTGAATGTATTAGATGACACAGTGGCGGATGTAGAGTGTTTTGGGAAGAAGTGTCGCTCAGGACATGACAGTCCTGGCAAATGATTTGGTGAAAAGAAAGGAGGTCGCGAAACCCGTGAGTTAGTTAGACGAAGTGCGGCAAAGCGACAGGAGTGGATAGGATTGCAGGTGAGTTTCTTAAGAAAAGGGGGTAACTGTGTTGTTGCTTGTTTTAGTCAGGCCGACCTTCATCCGGGTAGCCATTGTTTACCAAAATGGTGTCCTAGCTACGTCCTGTATACCAACGGACTGTTATATTTCTCTCTTTTGTATCTCCCCAGATGATGTGATCATTACACGAAAGTGCACTTGGGAACTTATCGTATTTCTTTTCCCCGTGGATCAAAAGGAATTTACTAAATCACGCGCTCAATTGTGATTTTCTCCAAATAAAAATGTATATATATATATTCCTTCATGATTAAAAAAAAGTTTCTTCCAGAGTACATCTTATAAACTCCTTTTCTTCCCATGATACGGCTCGCCAGAGTTTCCAAACCCCTCCAGTTCCTTTTCGATACAATCCATTAGTGTCCTCGAGGACCAAGTGTTTGTTCGCCCCTTTTACGAGAGCCACTCCACTCGGCTGAGTAACCCCGGCTGCTGAAACTGGTAAGAGAAGCTCCTGTGGAAGAGCTCTTCCCACACCACCCGGGTATATATATAAACGTATATGTATATAGCTTTTTTCCTCATAGTAAAGGAACGGATATATTCTCTCTCTCTCTCTCTCTCTCTCTCTCGCGAGCCCTTGCAGTCCAATATGGGCCAGAGTGAAGTAGTTAGGATACGGTGAGGCCGGACAGCTTCGACCTCTCGAGTGATGTGAAGCGGTCTGTCACTTTTTTCCTTCACATGCGAAAAAAGAAAAAAAACTGGTTTGTCATGCAGCTCTCATACGTGCAAATCTCTATCCTCATCTCAGATTAACATCTCTCTTCATTTTCGTCATTTCTGGATATACAGTTCATGCCTTTATCATGCTCAAGCTGTCTCTAAAGTCTCTAACCCTCTCACTTCTGCTATCTCTAAAGTCTCTCACATTACCTTATGTCATCACTGTTATGGCTCGCTCTCCTCCTTAGATTCTTCATCCGCTTATCTCATAATGCTTCTAGGCTATTTTTCCATTAAGCTTTCGTATGATTAATGTTTTGGGTATTATATTATAATGAATTAATCCAGAAAGGAAATCTACCTATCCATTTATCTATCTATCAATCTATCCATATATTCATTAACATATCTATCTGTCCATCCATAAATCTATCTATCTATCTATCTATCTATCTATCTATCTATATATCTATCCATCCGTCTATCTATCTATCTATCTGTCTATTTATCTGTCTGTCTGTCTATCTGTCTATCTGTCTGTCTATCCATCTATCGATCTATCTGTCTATCTATCTATCTATCTATTTATCTATCTATCTATCTATCTATCTATCTATCTATCTATCTATCTATCTATCTATCT
>JAYMFT010310664.1:0-39577 GCA_038088735.1 Panulirus argus | reverse complement strand
TTCTTCTGTTTCCCTTTTTAGAAATTGAAATACAAGAAGGGGAGGGTTTCCAGCCCCCTGCTCCCGCCCCTTTTAGTTGCCTTCTACGACACGCAGGGAATACGGGGGAAGTATATATATACCAGAATCATGGCAAGTGGTTCCATGAGGAGAGTAGAAGTGAAAGCCTTGCATAAGATGAAATGTGGCAAGGTGGCTGGAGTG
This sequence comes from Panulirus argus, assembly GCA_038088735.1. NCBI lineage: Eukaryota > Metazoa > Arthropoda > Malacostraca > Decapoda > Palinuridae > Panulirus > Panulirus argus. Next base: position 39,373 of record JAYMFT010310664.1, on the reverse strand, counting down.
CATAATGTTGAAGTTGAATTTATTAAGAAAAGGGGTTACTGTGTTGTTGATTGGTTGTTAAGAATTTTCAATGTATGTATGGATCATGGTGATGTGCCTGAGGAATAGCAGAGCGTATGTATAATACCACTGCAAGGCAAGGGGAATAAAGGTGAGTGTTCAAACAAGAAGCATTTGTTTGTAGAGTATACCTGATATGCTGTTTAGGAGGGTACTGACTGACTGAGACAGTGAAGGTATGTACAGAGCATCATATTGGGGAGGTGTAGTGTGGTTTCAGAAGTGGTAGAGAATGTGTGGATCAGGTGTTTGGTTTCAAGAAAGTGTATACGAAATACTTAGAAAAACATGTGGCATTTATGGATCTCCAGAAAGCATATGAAAGGGCTGACAGGGATTTTTTGTGGAAGGTCTTGGAATATACGCTGTGGGAAGAAAGCTACTTGAAGGAGTGAGAAGTTTTTATTAATCGTGTATGGCGTGTGTGCAACTAAGAAGAGATAAGAGTGAATGGTTCCAAATGAAGGTAGGTCCACGGTCGGGGTGTATGATGTCACTATGGTTGTTCAATTTGTTTATGGATGGAGTGATAAGAGAGGTAAATGCAAGAGTCCTGGAGATTGGGGGCACGTATGCAATCTGTGGGAGATGAGTAGGTCTAGGAAGTGAGTCAGTTGTTGCTTGCTGCTGGTGGCATACTCAAGTGAGAATCTGCAAAAGTTAGTTACTGAGTTTGGAAGAGCGTGTGAAAGGAGAAAGCTGAGACTGAATTTGAATAAAAGCAATGTTAATAAGTTTAGTATGGTTGAGGTACAGTAAGTTGGGGTGTGAGTCTGAATGGTCAAAAACTGGAGGAAGTGAAGTGCTTTAGATATCTGGGAGTGAACATGGCAGTGAATGGTACCATGGAAGCAGAAGTAGTCATAGGGTTGGGTAAGGGGTAAAGGTTCTGGGAGCGTTGAAGAATGTGTTGAATGAGAGACCATTAACTGGGAGGGCAAAAATGGGTATGTTTGAAGGAATAGTAATTCCAAGAATTTTACATGGCTGCAAAGCATGAGGCAGAGGGTGAAGGAGGGTGGATGTGTTGGAAATGAAGTGTTTGAGGACAATTTGTGGTGTGAGATGGTTTGATTGAGTAAGTAATGAAAGGGTAAGATAAATGTGTAGTAACAAAAGAGCATGGTTAAGATAGCAGAAGAGGATGTGCTGAAATGGTTTGGATGATGGAAAGAATGAGTGAGGAAGGTTTGACAAAGAGGATATATGTGTTAGAAGTGGAGGGAACAAGGAGAAAGGGGAGACTAAATAAGAAATGGAAGGATCAAGTGAAAAATATTTTGAGCAATTGGAACCTAAACATGCAGGAGGGTGAAAGGCAGGAATGTGATAAAATGGACTGGAACGATGTGGTATCCCAGGGTATAACTACCATCAATGGAATGAACCAGGGTATGTGAAGAACCCAGGGTAAACCATAAAAAGGTCTGTGGGGCCTGATTGTGGATAGAGAGCTGTGGTTTTGGTGCATTACACATGACAGATGGAGAATAGATGTAAATGGATGTGGCTTTTCTTTGTCTGTTCCTGGTGCTACCTTACTAACGTGGGAAACAGTGATCATTTGTGAAATATCTGGGAATGGACTTGGCAGCAAATGGAGGCAAGGAAGCAAAAGTGAGTCATAGGGGAGGGGAGGGGGCAGAGGTTCTGGGAGCAATAAAGAATGTGTGGAAAGATAGAACGCTATCTCGGAAAGCAAAAATGGGTATGTTTGAAGGAATTGTACTTCCAACATTATTATATACTTGCGAGGCACTGACTATAGATAGGGTTGTACGGAGGAGGGTGGATGTGTTGGAAATGAAATGTTTGAGGACAATATATGGTGTGAGATGGTTTGATCGAGTAAGTAATGAAAGGGTAAGAGAGATGTGTGGTAATAAAAAGTGTGGTTGAGGGAGCAGAAGAGGGTCTATTAAAATGGTTTGGACATATGGAGAGAGTGAGTGAGAAAAGGTTGACAAAGAGGATATATGTGTCAAAGGTGGAGGGAACAAGGAGAAGTGGGAGACCAAACTGGAGGCTGAAGGATGGAATGAAAAAGATTTTGAGCAACTGGGGCTAGAGACTTAGTGTGAGCGAATGTGGCCTTTTTTGTCTGTTTCCTGGCGCTACCTTGCTGACACAGGGGGTGGCAATGCTATTTCCTGTGGGGCACGGTGCTGTCAGGAATGGAGGGAGGCAAGCATGTATGAATAAGTACATGTGTATATGTGTATATTCATGTGTATGTGTATGTTCACATTAACCTTCAACATCCTCCTTTCACACACTTCCCCAAACTCAGACAGCAGTTCCTTCAGTTTCTCTCAAGTCTACTATCTGTGCTATGTCATCTCTAAACCGACCCACTCCCTAGGCACTGCCTAAGTCCCTTGCATGTGTCTCCCTCACCACCCTGTCCATGAACAAATTAAAAAACCATGGCAATATCATACCCACCTCCTCCTCCCACTTGCAAGCATCCCTATACTCCTAATAAAAACTCCTCACTACATCCAGTAGCTTTTCTCCCACACCATATTTTCTTAACACCTTCCAAAAGCCATCTGTTTCTACCCTATCTTATGCTTTTTTCACATCCATAAATGCAACATACAAATTTCTTTGTCTCCAAACATTTCTCAAGCAAATTTTTGAAAGCAAACACCTGGTCCATACATCCTTTACCACTCCTAAAAACACAATGCTCCTCCCTAAATTAATGCTCTGTACGTGCCACCATCCTCTTAAATCACCACTCTCCTATACACTGGCCAGGTATACTTGATGCAGATCCACCTTCACTTGAAATCATTGCCCCTCCTCCCTTCCCTCTTGCACTCATACCTTACCCTCCTGACAGGAACTCCTCCAGCTTTTAGCAGCTTTTCCCCACACTATATATTCATAACACTTCCCATAAGGTATCTCTGCCAAACCAATCTTACGCTTTCTCTGTATTCATAAAGTACCACATACAAATACCTTTCCTGGTATTTTTCATTAAAAGTTTTTCAAAGGAAACACCTACTTTGCAAATCCTTTACCACTCCTGAAGCCACACTGCTCTTCCCCAATCTTTGCAAGCCACCATCTTTTCAAATCATCACTCCCACACAACATACAGGAATACTAAACAGACCTAGAACTGTAATTCAAGCACTCACATTTGTTCCCTTTCATTCTTTAAAGTGCTTACAGTACCTCTAATAATAGTGAAATTTTGCAAACAAATAAAGAGATTTTCTAGGACAGACTTAAACTTACCTCAGATGCTGGGTAATAATATGAGGCAAAGAAAGAGAATGCCAAGTAGTGGTTCACGAAGAACAAGACTGCAAAAGAAGAACAATAAAATAATCAAAAAGTGTTCTGGGTGTCTAAAATTCTTTTCTTCCTTTTACAGTATAACAAATATCATGTGAAAATAGAAGAGCTCTATATTTTTTCCATCATTCAAATGAGGGAATTCCATTGAGAATACTTCCTAAATACTAAGATTATGACCAATTCTGATTAACTCATTAGCACTGATGCCACACCTTTACAAACTGCTTTTCAGTAACAATTTAACACTTTTTTCTCATATATGGACAAAATCTATGAGAATCTGAGAGATCAAGTCTTCAGTGGGAGATTACAACATGGTTTTACCCTCTGCAGTGGGGTGTATCAATATCACTTCAGCCTCTTCATCCACTGTAATATTCATAAAACATCCCCTACCCTTGGAGCAACCCATTAGGTAGAAGGTTCTTGACAACAGCAGCCCAGGGCGGTACTACTGTTCTGACTGAGGAGCGTTAAAGTGGTGCCCAGAGCCATCTTACGCTCTCCATGTCAGGATTGCTGGTCTTACTTTCTGTCTCATCAAAACGGGACTACCAGGCTAGTCCTATCATCTTCTTACAAGCACCATACACCTAATCAAACCTTGCTTATTATCATTATTTTTTCACATAAGTATTCTTATCAACTCCTGTCCACTCAAATATTTATAAGTACCATAATGATAGTCTGTCAAATTTATGGCCCCTAGTCCCCGGCATCATGAGGCGCTAAGAATCTCCAGGTTTCTGCCTGACTCTACTGCCAATGAGAGGGAGGGCTCTGGCAGTAGCAGTACAGGTTGAACCTCTGTAATTCGGCAACCTTGGGACCTGACCACTGCTGGACCTATGAAATTGCCGGAAAACAAAAACTGACCTCTTAGGGAAGCCCCAATGTAAACATATGCCCAACCCCAAGTCTTGCCAGCTCATTCCACATACATAGTGCTGTGTCATCAAAGTTAGAACAGAGATAAAAGCACAAAATAATACAACCAATAATGCTTCCAAACAAGGTTCCTTTTTGGGATGTGCCAAACAATTATATAAAATAAAAAATATTTTACACTTTGGATCGAGGCTAACAGAGTTAAGCCACGTCCACACTATCGGGCAGTTCCCAGCAGGATGTACCCTCAATGGGTAAAGTCTGTCGGCCATGCCTGTGTTATTGTCCACACTGTTGAGGTGGTTGGGCAGTCAAGTCATACAGCAGCCAGTAGGTGGTCAGCAGGCCATGAGAGCGGTATCACCATGCACAGCAAAGTTGAAAGGAAAGAAATAGAGCTGTTTGGCATATTGATTGCAGTGTGCATAAAAAAGAAAAGAACAATGTAGAAAACTATATGGTTTAAAGAGTGGTAACATTTTGTGGTTAGCAGTGCCGTTACTCCAGACCCGGCATCAAAACCACAGGGCAGTGTCTGGTTTCACTCAACTGCGGGCAAGGGAAATCCACTGAATTGCCCGTCAAAGTTACCACAAAGTGTCTGATGATGGACTTAACACTTGTGCCTGCCAGGCACTGCCCGATAGTGTGGGTGCTCCTTTACAGTGTGCTCCAGCTTCACACACAAAGTAATTTTTAAACCATCCAAGAAAAAGTTTAGTTCTCATCCACCCTTTTTTAATACCTTGGTAGATAAGTGAAAGAATTTTCATTCCTTTAAAGGCCATTGGGTGAACACTCTTACCAATTACCATCAGTCTGGCTTCATGTGTTCCTGTAGCATTTCTGCAGCCAAGAATTGTTACCCTATCTTTGGAATCCTTATCCCCCAAATGGAGACTCCTCATTTCTTGGGCAAGGGTTTTTCATGGCATATGAAGCAAATACAGTGCAGATTCATCAGTATTATACACTTATTCGGGGGCTAAGGTTTATGCTGCCACTAACTGTGCAAGTTCATCCACAAACTTTGTTGCAGCTAAGCACCTCCCCAGAAATGCTCACACCTTCATTATGTCAGAGCTTAAACCACTTTATAATTGCACTGTATAATTCTGTACTTCTGGCACATTTCAAAGTTTTCCGAAACTTTAAACTTTTCTGGCTTTCATTTTCAGCAAAAAAATAAAAAATCTGATCCTTTTGTTTCTTTAAGTCATACACAGTTGACGATCCAATCTAATAGTACTCACACAAAGTCTTTACTGAGTTTCCTTTATCTAATTTTCTCAGTAGCACCACCATTTCAAGCATCAATAATGATTTATGCTTATTAGCACTATCACCATCTTCTGCACCTCTTGGTCTCCTGGATGATATCCTGAAGGGCTAAATTACAGCTAAATATAAGAAATTTATGGGAATGTTAATTAGCTCGGCTGCAGTGTAAACAGATTTTGGCACCTTAACGCTGCTAACTTGCTAATAGTGCCATCCTAGTGGCAGATCCACACACTAATGGTAGCAGATTCAAAACGTGTCGAAGCATGGGAGTTGCCGGACCACAGAGCTCTGGATTAAAGAGGTATAACTTGTACCAGCCCCTCCCATGACCTTTTCCCTTCTGTGAGACCTTCCTCTTTTTCTATTTCTATTTACAATACCAACATTCATGGTCTCTCTAGTAATCTCTCCTCAGTTGAATACCATCTGTCTAGTACCTCTCCTAATATCTTCTCTTTGAGACACAGTTGTCTAATGATATTCTCAGTAGTCCTTTTTCATATCTAACTATAACCTCCACTCACAATTCTGGTTCAAAGGTGGCGTTTGTGCGTATTCCAACATAAACAAACTTGTTGCATGCCTTAAGGACCTTGACTCTCCAAACTTTGATGTTATGTGGCTCAAGGTCTGCCCCCCTACTACCACACTTTTCCTCTGTTTTGCCTATTGCTCTCCTAATTCTACAAAACTTATATCCTTCTTCTACTATCTAAACTACTGCCATGAGACTGTGACATCCTCTCACCCACAAGCTGAGATCCTTTGCCCCGGGGATTTCATCGTTCATCATGGGGAATGGTTAAATTCCTCTTCCTCCAAAACTGCTTCTTCATCCAATCTATGGCTCAACTGCTCCTATTCTGAGGTCATTCAGGCAAGAGATCAGGCATATTGAGCTTGTAAAACCTCTCCTACCTCTGGCTTCCATTCAGCTTTTATCACTGCCAGTAATCGCTGCAAGCACATTATCCGTGAGGCAAAGCGTTCCTTGATTCAAAGAAAGTGTGATAACCTCTCCTCGTCATCCAAGGATAGGTCTTTCTGGTCTTTAGCTAAGGGCATCTTGAACAACTTCTGTCACTCTACCTTTCCCTCACTTTTCCATCCTGATGGTACAATAGCTATCTTTTCCGTTGACAAGGCATCTCTTTTTGGTTCCTATTTCTCCTCTAACTCCACTTTGGATGACTCTAACATTCCTTCACCCCGATGCTCCTCTTACTAATCCTATGACTCTTCCTGTAATCTCTTTTCAAACTGTCCGAAAAGCTCTTCTTTCTCTGGACACAAGCAAGGCTTATGGTCCTGATGGCATCTACCCCCATGTACTGAAAGAGTGTGCCTCTGAACTTGCACCTGTGCTTGCTTGTCTATTCAGTTTCTGTTTAAAAACCACAAGTTTTCCTTCTCCATGGAAACATGCTTTGATACATCCCATCCCTAAGAAGGATGTCTGTTCTGACCCCTCTAACTATCGTCCTGTTGCTTTGACATCTACCACTGCCAAATTCTTTGAATCCCTCCTCAACTCCCATATCCTTAAACATCTCGAAAATCAGAGTCTTCTCTCTGATCACCAGTATGGCTTTCATAAGGCAAGATCCACTGGTGATAATCTTTCCTATCTTACTAATGTCTGGTCATCATCCGTGAAAGATTTTGGGGAGTCATATGCAGTTGCTCTTGACATATCTAAGGCTTTTGACAGGGTATGGCATCAGGATCTCATCTCTAAACTCCCCTCTTTCGGCTTCCCTCCTTCACTTTGTTCCTTAATATCTAGCTTCCTCTCCGACCGATCTATCTCTGTGGTTGTTGATGGATCAGCCTAACGCCTTTTCTCTATCAACAGCCGTGTCCCTCAAGGGTCTGTCCCATCCCCTACACTTTTTTTCCTGATTTTCAATGAGTTTCTTTCTTTCACAAATAATCCAATGCACTCATACGCTGACGACTCAACGCTGCATTCATCCACGTTCTTCAATTCTGCTCCCTCTTCTCTCACTCAATCTGCATCTCGCCTTGACACAGCCTCCACAATAAACTCAGACTTGGACAGGATATCTCAGTGGGGTATACAAAATTTAGTTAAGTTTAACGCCTCCAAGACCCAATTTCTACCAATCTCTCTATCAAAAACTCCTCACAACTCTCATATCTCCTTTGATGGTTCTATATTTCCACCTCTTGACTCAATGAACATACTTGGTATTACTGTAACATCCACTCTTTCTTGGAAACCCCACATTATGGGAATTGCTAAATCTGCCTCTAAGAAACTGGGTGTCTTGTTTAGATGTCGTAACTTTTTCTTTTCTGAACAGTTGCTCCGTTTATACGAGGGACTGATTCACTCTTGTATGGAGTACTGCTCTCACATTTGGGGTGGTTCTAGCTCTATTTCCTTATTTGATAAAGTTGAGTCAAAAGCGGTCCGACTTATATACTGTCCCAGGCTAACTTCCAAACTTGACCCCCTTGCCCTAAGCTACATGTTGATTCACTTTCTCTCTTCTATAGGTATTACTTTGGCTTTTGCTCCCGCAAGCTGGCCGCTTGTATGCCCCCACCACTAGCTAGACCACGCAATACTCGGCAAACTGCTGCATCACATGATCATTGTGTGGCCATCAGCAACTCAAGGGTGTGCCAGTTTGATAACTGCTTCTTTCCCTATACACTGAAGCTTTGGAAGTCTCTACCTTCTTAAGTCTTTCCCAATACTATGACCTGGCTCTATCAAGAGACAGGTCTTTCACTTTTTATTAAAAATTTGTAGATGCTTTCCCTGTCTTTTTTTTTCAAGTTTCTTAATTCTCTCTATATTTCAATTAGGTCTTGGCCTTGATGTGGACTTTTGTCAGTGACTGGGAAAAAAAAAAACTGCAAACACACTTAGGTAGGAGTTAATACCTTCAAGCAAGTCATTTATAAAGATTATGAGGACTAATGAACCTAGAACTAAACCCTAGGGTACTCTGTTGATGACTTCATCCCATTTTGAGAAGGCTCCTCTGACATGCATCCTTTGTGTGTGGGTGCAGTTTCTTTAATTAAATAATGTATGTGAAATCACTATTTTCTATCCATCCAACTATCTTTTATCCCCTTCTTACTAAACATGAATGTTAGAGTCTTCACCTGTTGCTTTATGCTGGATAACCTGTTCATCTAATGAGGGGTCCTCCTGTCTAATGGCTGCAACCCCTGCTACACCATCAGGTTCATCCAATGACACATAAATACACTGAAAATAAATAATATACTAAGATCCTTGATATCTAGAAAAATAAAACTGCAGTAATCTGGCATAAGAATTTCCCTTGGCACAATTTACTCATCAATTACAAGCTAGTACTACACATAAAATCACCTATATGAAATTTACTATTTCCCATTAAAACAGAAAGGTTTACATCTAATAAAACAAAATACCTTGCTACAAAGTTTGATATCTCTGCATGAGTTCTGCAGTCCAATGAATGAGAATGTAAGGTAATCAAACATATACATCTCAACAGTAAGTCATCTGTGAATCTTGAGACCATGCAAGAGTTTGAGGAACTGAAGAAAATATGGAGGCACTTGGAAATTTCACTCTTCTGTCATATGAATTGTAATACAATTACCTGCAGAAATCGAAGATGTTCCTTAAGCTGATCTGCATTATCCTTCAAATAGGCTTCGATATGGAGAAGGGCACGAGAATATGCCTGGCACTTGAATGATGTCTGTGCTAGTAAATTGGCAGGAATCTTCTCAAGAAAATTATTTATCTGAAAGGATTGAAACAAGACAGTAATGCAAATAAGAATAAATAAAAGATTTCATTTACATATGCTGCATCATATTATTGTATCACAAATAAAAGCACCATTTAAACACCAAAACAGTGCAAGTTTTAAAAATCAACTATACCTGTTTCAATTCTGTAGATGGTGTGAAAGCTCCTCGTGCCTTTTTTCCTAAGCTCTCCACTTGCCTTTGTTTCTGAGCCCATTTGCTCACATAGTCAAGAGCTGAGAACACAGTCTGAACCGCTAACTGCCTAAATCGGAGAGAAACAATATTCTTTCAACTAAGGAAAAAATGTGAGGGCCTGTATATTGACCACAATCTGATATATATCAAGAATTGTTAGATACAGTAGGTATCTTATCCAGCAATATCACAAGAAAAGAAATTACTGCATGGCAGTGTGGATTACCTCTGACATCATGTAATGTTCAAAAACTCTTTAAAAAACAATGACTTCTATTCAGTCAGGTATGTGTTGAATCTATGATTGGCATTAATAAAACATTAAAAATCTTTGACTTTACTGATCTATTGCATACATTTGATTATTCCACTGTTTGTAATGGTTGGGCAAAGGTTAAAAATAAAGGAATTACTTAAACTCAGAGGACAATGACTGTGAATCTTCCTTCTTCTGTTTTTCCTGCATTTGACTCATAACTGCTAGAACTTCTGTCAGAATCTGATTATGATGATCAACTGTTTCCCGCAATACACAGACAAGAATATGGGGTAGAATGTATATTGCAGTAGTTGTATCCCTCCGGAGAATAGGCTTGCATGCACTAAACACCTACAATGAAGAACATAAACTTTAAATGAAGAACTCCAATATAAAATCTATACAAATAAGCCAATTTCCACATGATATCAGGGCTCATCTTTTACTCTTTAACCCACTTATCTATTTGGGAGAGTTATGTTTTGCTTATCTGATAATCGTATCAGTTTATCTAAAGACAGTTTAATAGTGATTCAAAGTTGAAAGAAGAATGCATCTGAAACATAAGTATACACTGTGATTTCTATTCTATCCATTTTCTATAACTTATGTTATTGGACTCATCCTGCCTTAGGTTACACTGTGAGAAAAGTAACCTTTGGCAAGGCTGTTTCAATGTTGTCAAAAGAATCTTCATTTCCCTGCTACCAGAAGTAGCACAGCCTTGGGCTGCAGAAGCCTTTAGAAAGAGGACCTGGGTGACACCAGAAATTGTCCATGGGTAATTATAGATAAAAAAATAAAATTTTTTTAACCCCATCCCCATTATCATGGTGTAAATCAGCCTCTAAATTCACTCTTACAAGAACAAGCACACTACTATAAACACTTCCTCATTTTTCACTTTGAAAATAACACTGATCTGTCATGTGTCACTAACATCTCTAGTCATGACTATCCTTGCCACACTAAACATATCCACTATACATTAACCCTTGTATCAGATCTCCTGCAGATATATGGTGCTGCAGGAAGGGGACCTCCCATAGATCAACATTCAGTGTTTTTAAGTTAAGAACTGAAATTCATCTGATCTATAGTGATTGCAAGAAATAGGCCATGGGTAGTAGTTACGAATGGATTTTATGGTCACCCTTCTTCTGCAGTATCAGCAGAATGTGGCAGTATACCTACCTCCAAATGAAACTGAGCAGCATTTGCTTCATAACAATGAAAACTCTTGTGATCCAGATGATAAACTATAAGATGATAACATACAAGGCTTTGATATAGAGTCTGATACTGAAGGACAGATGTCAATAGTTTTGTGTGTGAATGGGATTCTGTTAATTGATAAAATCAGTTTGCCCCAGATGGGGTTATGTATTTTGTGTTGTTGTTTCTAGGGAGTTTGTGCTGGGAATGTACATGTTAAGGTTGGTCCCATGGGCGTTTGTGTCCAAACAGTAGCCACATATCCAGAATTCTGAAAAGTGGTTTATAGAGGTAAACCACTGAAAGCAGCAATAACTCTTGACTGAGCAATGCTTTTTGTTGATGGGGGTTTAGTACTGTGGACAGAAATGCTTATGGAATCCAGGGTTAGGGTTAATGTCATGAGCTTGTGTTAGCAGTTTGGGATGAAAGCCAGGGTATCACCAACCTGTTGTGAAAAATTGTTACAATTTCTCTCCTCCCTCAAGAAAACTTTCTATACTAACTATTTTTCCATTGGCTACAATTTTTCAGAATTTCAATTTCTTGGGCTAACTACTTTTCCACTGGCCACAGTCTGTCAGAATTTGAATTTCTTCAGCAACTATCCTCACGTTTTCCAAATACTTAATGATTTTACATTAGAAAAAACAAAAATTCTGGTGTACCAAATGTCCTATGATCTTAAGTTTCCAGAAAAAATTTAGTTTGAATCGGAGCTATCTCATGACATGTCTGCACACTACATGGCATCATCACTATAATTACAGCCAAAGACTATCACTAATGAGAGGGTAATCAGTGATCGTCTTTGGGGATCTAGTCATTACCACTATAATCATTACCCAATACACAATCACCTCTAAGCAGCTAATTAGTGTGAGGTGTACAAAGTGTGCATACCTTCCCCCCTTATGTTAATGAGTGAGTGAGACATTATTTCCTGGTACTAAATATATTTGTTTGTGACCCGAGATATCTCTACATACCGATATCTATCTAACCATCTATCTAACTCTGATGTAAGTTCCCTCCAGGAACTCTCATCAAGGGCATAGCCAGAGCAAAAGAGTTTTCACTTATTTCTGTCCTTACATGCCTCCCTCATAAACACCATTCCACACATTCTTCCATGCCATAACAATAAAAATGCCTTTTGTATAATTTTGGGGAGCTGAAAAAAAACAGAGGTCTTAATAATAATCAACAACTGTCAAAATGCAGACCCTCAAGGAATCATCATTAAAGGGTAAACATACAGGAGTGAGTAGATGAGGAAACAACCCCAATTACACTCTTCATTCTACAGATCTAAAGATAAAGAAGCCAGATTTACATGATAAAAAGGATTTTGAAACAATACAATAAATTTGAAATTTGTGCCTGACCTGGCTTGCTTTCTCCCCTTTCAATATATCCACAAGAGAACATGCCCAGTTAGTAAGCCAATGATGAAATGACCGTGCTCGGGAGCTTCCATATATGGGTGATGGAAGGACAGATGATGATCGACTTGTGCTTGTTGTCACAGTGTACTTTGAGGTCAAGAGTGGGTATATTATCTCTTGTAGATGGTATCTCAATTGCTCCCATGCTCTTGAACCCATTTCAGTTGCTCCATCAGATCCACTTTCTCGAATACCATACAAACGTGTTACTTCCTGCATTGGGGCAAAAGAAAACACTTGATGATAATTTTTTCAAGTTTAAAAATAAAGATTACATGAATTAGTTATCCAATCAGTCCAAGAATAGGAGGTACATGATTTTTAGAAAACTTATCTATGTGAAAAATCTCTAGATATAAAATAAGAATGAAGGACTTGTATCTAACAACTTCTATGTATGAGTGGGCTAATCTAAGTCGTTTAGATGCAGCAAATTTAACCAATAACATATACCTAACTAAACAACGACAAAACTCTTACAGTTGGATATACCTACGTAATGAAAAGTCATTGGATGATAGAACTGACACGTTAATATGATATACTACTGTATGTATCAGTATATATGTATGTAAGTACCTAACTGTACTGTAAGGACTAAAGGGGTTGGTGTGAAAGGAAGACCACCTGTGACATGGGGAAACAAGAGTGAAAAAGTATTAGAGGGAGAGAATACAAAGGAATTCAAACAGCAACAGACCAATGGGTCCTTTCAAGGTTCTTTGTGATAATGGATCTGCATCCATCAACTGCACAACCTATATTCACTCTTACATATACCTATGAAACCTACCTGCATAGCATAGGAAGCACAGGTCTGGGTGTTGGCATCCGTGGCAGCCAAGAAGGCTCTTCCTAACTCAGTAACCAGATTCACAACGAAAGATTCTGTTTCTATGTTCAAGTGGATCTCATTCGGTTCCTCTGCATGTACAGAAAAATAATGAATAATAAATAAAAAAATCAACATAATGACAAGTAAACATCTTTCATGCAGAATATATACTAGGGGTCCCTAACTTACATGCATCTGATATATGAAGAAGCTCCAAAAAACAATGTTTAACTCCAAGTCCAACATACAACCAATAACTTAAACTAACAAACTGCAAAACTGCATCTTTATTCATTAAGTGTTGCTTAAATTTAATTTGGAATACAACATCTAACATATAATTACACTCAGGTACAAGTATCTATTCTAATTCTACGCATTTCTTCTTAGTTTCCATAATATGAATACAGATCGACTTATGAATACGGTCCAGGAACCTAACCCATTCATAAACCAGAGACCCCCCTGTATAGCTTATCTCAGGGATTCTGGCAAAACTTAAGGTTGAGGACCTTGGCATCAAAGCAATGATGAGGACCTTGACATCACAGCATCTGACAGGGTGTAGCATAAGTTATTGTTTTCTAAACTTCTTTCCTTTAGTTTTTCTGCTTTTCTATATTCCCTACAGTATAGCTTCCTCTCTGGCCAAACCACTGAAACAGATGTTGATGGTGTGACTTCTCCCTCTTATTCTATCAACAGTGGTGTTCCTCAGGGTTCTTTCCTACAGCCTACTTTCCTTCTTCTCTCCTCAAATGATCTCTCATCAACTTCCAACCCTATTTACCTTTATGTTGATGATTCTACTTTACTCACTTTATCTCACTTTTCCCCCCCTCATTCTGACACTCGTTCTATTTCTCTCATAGAATACATCTCCACTCTCAAATTGGATCTCTGCAATATCTCAGAAATGGAAAGCAGTAACCTGATTACAATGAACAGTAATACGATTTAATTTCTTCCTAAATCTCCTCAGTGTCACTCATTTTTCCCTGTTCAAATTCAAAACACCACAATTCAACAATGTAATAGCATACACATATTGGGTTTCACCATATCCTAGGAAATCCACATAACCAACATGACAAAGTCTGCTTTTCAAACAAATAAAATGTCATACTTAAAACTAGCATTAGCTGTCTTTCCTTACCTTTAATGTTAGAATATGTGTACAGTCGACTAGGGTCTATTGCTCCTAGGAGACCCAAACACTCTGCTACTGCCACCTGAACTTCTTCCTCCACCTCACGGCATTGACCTGACATTGCAAAGATGTTCTATAAAAAAAATCTTCTGTAACAATAACCATTTTATTCACTGTTCTGCAGAATACTATCTGCCTTTGACATAGAGGAATTCAAATTAATTCCAAACAAGAACTACTTGTGCAATACATACCTCTATAATCAATTCAAGTTTACTATAATCAGATCATGTTTATTTCTTATGATAATGCCTCAATAGTGCCACTATAGAAAGACAAGAGGAACAAAGATGAATGTTCAAATTACAACGGTATAAGTTTGTTGTTGACTATATCTAGTAAATTGTATGGAAGAATGGTGACTGAGATGGTTGTGGCACACACAAAGCATCAGATTGAGCAGGAACAGTGCTGTTTCAAGAGGGGTAGAGAATGTGTGGATTAGATGTATACTTTGAAGAATGTGTATTAGAAATACTTAGAAATATAAAAACAGGATTCATATTTAACATTTGTGGATCTAAAGAAAGCATATGATAAAGTTAATAAAGACTACATGTTTGATTCTAATTTTTTAATTTAAAAATCAACTGAACTTAAAAATGAGAAACTGCTGCTGAGGATTGGAGCTACCATCAAAAATCAAGGTCAGATATGGAGAAGAAAACTGAGATCGAAAGAGTAAGCTTACCGAGGAGAACACTGAATAATTCTGATACAGTGGGATGTACATTATCGGCATCTGTGGTGAGATGATGCACAGCTTCTTGGTTGTGACGTAATGTATGGCGAAGACGAGTTAAAGCATTCAGTCGCACATCAAGACTCTCATGACTAAGGCCTCGAAGTATAGCTGACAGTGCCCCTAAAACTTCTGTTGTGCTGCCCCTGAGTAAATAAAAAAAAACATTACAACATTTACAATGCATGCGACTCTTTCTATAGTGGTGCAACCACATACAGAATCTTTCCACAGATTTTAGCAGCTGCCTAACTTCAGGCCTTTAAGGGCGAATGACTCAACAGACACATCTCACAGACAAGCTGAGGATTTCTGCAAGGGGGTGGTGGCTTGACCAAAACATTAAAGGTGATTTCAACTTCCTTGGAAAAAAATACAAAAGATTGAGCACATTATGGGCAGCTGAATGTACACACGTCAAAAATGGATATAAGGGCCCAAGAAATTATCAAACGAGAAGGAAAAAATAAAAACGAAATTATATGAAAAAAGTCTTTAAGAATTTGCAGTTGGGTAAATACTTTGTCATTTATCACTGAAATAAGGTGTGTTCTGACAGAGCTTCATGGTCACCAATACTGGTTCAGATATATTCTTATCACATTTAAAGCAACTTTATAAACACACAGTTATACTACATTGCCTTAAATCCTATTCCAGTTTGGAAAAAACAAATAAATTTCTCTTGTAAGTTCCCTTACATCTCAGGCCATCCCAATGACAAAATGAAACGTCTGCATGCACCAGCAAATTAACTATATTAATCAGATATAACACCGCAAATCTGCAACAAATATGGAAATGGATGTGTAATAATATGGCCAGCAGCTATCGTTTATGGAGAAGTTTCATAAATATAACTATGCTTTACAAACACAAAATGGTACATTCAGTATTAAAATCTAATTCTGTAACAAACAAGACACTGCTCAACAATGTACAGTATGTGAGGGAAGTATGTTACATATAAACAATGCAACAAACTGTACATATGCTCCATTCACAATCCAATCTTACCTCACAACATGTAGCTGGCGCTCCAAGATTGCCTGATTGATCTGGGACAAAGCTTCATCATCAGGAAGAAGAGGCAAGTTCCCAAGAAGTGGCTTTATTGTAGGCATCTCAATCTACAAGAAACCTTCATAAAATTAAAAAACAAGATTATACTCCGAAAGAGAATGCAAAATCTATCAAACAAAGCAAGCTATCTTAACCATAATATCCAAGAGTATCAAAATGCTTCTTCCTTATAGCCATCTCTTCAATAAACAAATGCATAACTACATTTCTGTTTTCTTTATTTCTAATATTTCTAACCAGCAGAGCAGGAGAACTACAAGAAGGCACAACACATAAGGTATTTAATACTGCTCAAAAGAAAAGCAATTTCAGCTAATGGCATAGCTGACATTTTGCTGTGTAAACAAATCTATCAAGCTAGGAATGAAATAATAGAAGTGAAGAAAGGGTTAAAGGACAGCATAGTACTCCCAACCACCTGACAGTGATCAGCATCCATTTGCTATCAACCCCACACTCCTATCCACAAACACATTCTCCAATATACTAATTCACAGCATATATTCCAAGTATAACAGCTACCTCAAACAATCAAAACATTTTCTTATCTCTTAATGGATAAAAAGTCCAACCCAATAACTTTCACCTTATCTAAATCTTACTTTTGCTCACACCATCACCAATTACTCATCACAAGTTTATAAATACAGGCATATTTAAACATATATTACCAAAATGTGGGTCAAGACTGGTGCCATCTGCTTGGGTCGTTCCCGGACCAGAGGTGTCACAACCACAACTACTTCCTCCACTAAACCCTCCATGGTACTCTCATCCAAGCTAAAATGAACGAGAGTCATTGTAATATTTAAGATACCATTATAAATCAGAATACAGTATATGAAAAAGCAATGCTATGCAATACTTACAGTCTCAACATTATCCATCTTCTGAACTGGGAAAATGTCAACAAATTTCATAAATATTTATTTACATGATATATTTTTCTCTCGTCTATTTTTTGCTGTACCTGGTCTCTAAATTCCAATAATACTATGTTAGCTGTGTATATCTTTATCTACCCTATCTGGACTAAGAAAAACTAAGGTTCAACATCCATACATTAGTAATGAGACATGTAATCCATCATGCATATTTCTTGGACAATCAAAATCTAACTTCTCACTCAACCATGCTTTTAGTCCACCTACAAGTCTCCCTTGCATAACTACTATAAACTTAAGTTTTCCCATTACCATTCTTACTGATCACCTTTCCCAGACACCTAAACATATACAGGACTTTTGATCCACCTCTATCCACTAATATTTGTGAATGCTTTTCTCTCTCTAATTCAACAAACATACCAATTTCATCTGCATACAATACCTAGTAATATCCATTGTATTCCATCATGGTTCAAAAATGAATTGCAATTAACCCAACTTGTTCATTTTATGAATAACCTTTTTGTAAAAAATGTAACAATAAACTTTAATCTAACCTACCTTATTCATTAATACCCCATATGTATAAAATGTAACAATAATGCTGATATGAAACAAGTCATGTCCTACTCCATTTATTCCAAACTATTCACTAATACCATCAATTATACTTGCATTCTATCATAAGCATTTTCTAAATCCATGAATGCCACATACATTTTCTTTTTCCCCTATTAACATTTTTCATTTTCTAGCTACATGTAAAATCCTGGTCTATTTGCCCACATCCCTTTATAATTCCACCTTACTCTTCCCCCACAATACTACTGTATACTTTAACTGACAATGTAGTTCTCAGGATAATTTTTACTCCTTTTACCTTCACAGAAAAACAAACACTGCTTTAATCCAATCATCAGGCACATGACCACTTTTCCAGGATGCCAAAAATGCTCTCCACAACCATTTAACCCCATTCTTCACTATCTCACTCATCACTTCTTAAGCAATTCAATGTTTTCCATTTTTCTATTATGCTGCCGTGAATTTCCCTATGTTCCTCTGTATTCTTAAAGTGCAATTCTGCTCTACTTTGCTCCTCCTTTGCAATGTCCTCCTAGCCTCCTTTCCTGTTACACAGTCTCCTCAACTTTATTCCTAAAGCACCAGCAGCTTCATTTCTTACACTACCACCTCAAATAAGTTTTTCCTCTCTCTACTGCAAACATAATCCTTTGTCATCAGTTTCCTAGACTTGTTTAGTACACCCCTGTTTTCACACAGACCCCCTCTTGCTTACCAATCTCCTTCCAAAACAGCTTGTTCAACTCCTTCTGATTTCATTCAATACATAACAAATGTGGATTAAATATATTTCATCATCATATGTTAACAGAATACAGAACTACAGCAAAACAAACTATAAATATTGACCAGAATAAACTGGCAAATTAGTGAAAAGATAGACAGGTGAATGACCATATGGATAACTGTAAAGAGTGATTAACTTTGGGCACCATCAGCCTTGCAGGTGAGCCCCTTATGAAATTGAGATGATGAGAAAATGTATGAAAACTCCATAAAGTAAGGCCAGCGTTGATGTCATCAAGGCAGCAAGCTACACTGGAAGAAAATCAATCCTTTTCATATCACCATACTTATTACTTAGTATTATTTCTTAGGACTATCAAGTATGTCAAAACAGTATCTAAATGAGACATAAAAAATACAACTAAATCAAAAAGGAAACCTACTTGTATAGGAAGTTTGTCCATGCATGGCAACCAATATCAAAAAATTCTTCATCTTTCAGTTTGAGAGCTGTTTTTAAGGATGCCAACACCTTTCGGGAAACTGGTGAAACATATCGCCTACCCATTACTACCAGAAGATCACTGAGAGACCACAGGGCAGAACGTTTCTCTCTTTAAGAAAAATAAAACATGAACTGTTAAAAGAGGGATATTATCCCCTTTCACTTTCTTGTGTTTGGATCAATAATAAGTTGTTGATTTTCTTGTGTATACTGGTGCTGATGTGAGGGTAACTTGTACTGTCCACTTCCTCCTATCACCCCCCAATTTATATAAATACTGCACTTCATACAGGATCAACTCTACATCCATAATCTCTGCTGAGTTCTACAAATTCCTAAATGAAAACATTCACATCATAAATAATCTTTATACCGTCTACTTACCCTAAGTGTTCTTCAGTACCTATTTCAACATAATTAATTTAAATATTCTTTTATTCATCCTCTTATTGCATCCATTTCACCTTGCCATTTCCATTGTATATGTTCCTGATCATTTAAGAGCCTGTCCTAGTTTCACTGCAAATGAATTTCAGTTCTAAAAAAAGTCTAAGGTCACTCTGTTAATGTTACAAAATGGAAACAATAGACAGGATAAGGTAATATTTTTTTGAATCCACATTCCCTATCATAAGAAATGGAATCTGCATCTAAACCATTTTCCAAAAATTTTCAGCTAAAACTAATCAGCAGTGGGTATCTTTATGGTTATTATCCCCATGCGGAGGGTTTTCAAGAGATAATAATAAAAAAAAGCTGTGAATTTCCTAAGTTATTTACAGGATCTTGAATGAATTACGAACACTGTTTGCTCCATAAGCACTGTGCCATTAATGGTACAATAAATATTCAAAAATAGAATTTTGTTGCATGCAAAAGGGCAACTAACAACTTCATGAAATGAGATATCTCAATGAGCAGAACTATAAAACTACCACTGAGAGAGTTATTTCAAATATGCACATGAATGGGCTAAATTTTTCACATAAAACTTGTATAAGCTATCACTCGTATAGTGCAATGTTCAAGTAAAAATATTTCTAAATCCTTTGATTCTGAAAACTAGCTTTCATATTTTCTATTAAGCATCCTGCCACTGAATCACTCATTCATGCAATGGAAAATCAAGTTTCATTTCTTTATTGAGGCCTACATTCAAATTTTATGTGAATGATTAATGTTAATAAACTGTTAGCAACAAACTTTTATTGGAATGAGTGTCAGCATATCCATGGGAATGCACCTGCACCTGCATTCACTTAAGAGGACACCACTTCTGGTTACAAAAAATAGCAATCAAATGTAGAATGACTATAAGTATATTTCTGTCTTCAAATACTATTCATAATGTCTACAAAACTAAGAAATGTTCCTACAATACTGTCACTATTTTGCCAACTTTGTGTGGGCTTTAAGTAAAAAGATATGAAATTTCTCACCTTCTGCTACATTCAATGCAATTCACATGAAGGAAAGTAATATAAAGACTAACTCAAACTGTACTATTACAACTTACTTATACATAGTTGACAAAGAAACAAGTTTACTGTCAAGAAATCCTAAAATCCCAAGGAGGCGAGGAGCAAGGTAGTTGGCAATATCCTCAGAGCCAAGAACATCAGCTCCACTATTATCTGAGCCATTATCTACAGGATGGGTTGGCTGGTGACTGTTGCTTTTCTCTATAGTCTGCATTTTAGAAAATTCTCGTAGAACAGCATTCCGGTGATCATGCAGTCCAAGAACTAATTCATTGACCTGGTTCTGGTGGAAGAAAACATATCTATTCAATAAAAACTTAGTGAAGATACAAATCTTCAGACAAACTTTATCTGGTCACTTTCAAATGTTTATTGACTATGTAACTATTACCTTAAACTCCAATCCCATTTACATGGGGTGCATAAAATTATACACCTAATATTTTCACTCGCAAATCCTCACCACATGTCAAAGAAACAAAGTAAATACACAGCTATGTAAAACTCTAAATAATTTCTTTATACACCAAGTGCATTCAGAGTGACATTAATGCCCCCATTCTCACCACCCTTAAGGACACTGTCTCCAGTGCACACATTAATGGTAAAGATACAATTTCCACACTGAAAACAATGAACAATTACTCCTCATTTATCCTACACTTATCACATAAAAACACACACACACACAACATCATCACACTTCTTGATCTGTGGTCCTCCTTAGAGGACATGAGCATTACAGAAGAAAATCCAGGAAAAGGAAGGTATGCTAAAGTAAGGCATATACTTAACCTAGAATGATAATAGCACATCTGATGCCTGCTTGCCTTACACATTATGGGACATAATTTGACAATAATTATATGCTTACTGAATTTTGGAAATTACCTTATATTTTTCTTATCTTACGAAACTAGATTAGAAATCAACCTGTAACAATATATTAACACTCTTCTTGACATATAAAGAAAAATTGAATCTCACTGTACTTCCTTTATAAGACAAAGCTATAGAAGAAGTGTACAATTATATCAAAATCTGTACAAAACTCAAGACAAACCTGGACTGAACAACGCCTGATGTTCTGAATGTGAATGTCAGTTGTAGTGGCAATAAAGTTCAATACCACTTCTTGTTCCCCTTCTGAATGGTGGAATACCAAATGAGCCAATATATGCTGCAAAGAAATAAAAATATTACTAATGGACCCTTAATTCTACGTCGTCACCTATCATTTGACAGGTATACATGGAACAGACTGAACTGATTCAATATGGTATACATGATGTAACATGCTATCTGTGGGCTAAACCAGCATATAAAAAGTGGTACTCTATCAGGCTTGGTTTTGGATGGTAAGCACTGGTTTCATGACATTGTACATAAAAGGTAGAGAGCAATGATTATCATTGTCACTGCCTTGCTAGGGCAGGAGAAACAATAAGATATATGAAAAATAATATTAAACAAAATAATATTACATAATATTACATTAAATGGAAGCAAATTCAAAACTAAAGATACTGATCCTTGGCAATTTAAAGTTTAGATGCTGGGAAACAAATATATGAAGTTTAATGATTATCTGATTTAGACAATAAAAAGTATGACCAAGGTTATTTTGAATGTTAAGTTCCATGTTAAAACTTTTTATGAGGCATAATTCAAGCAAAAAATCCAAACAAGAGCTATGGGTATTCTGCCATTCAGTTCTTAATACAACTACATAAGTTTAATGTAAATATGATTTACATTTTACAAATTATGACCTTGCTTATTTTGAAGGTTTAAATTCAACATTAAACCTTCATGGAAGTGAAATAATTCAAACAAAATCAAAACTAGATTTTGAATCTTAACCCACCCAATCTTTTAGATGCAATATATCCTCTACTTTCAAATGTTTTATTTAAAATGATTCCCACATCCTTAACATAACCTTCACTCTCCCTTTCTTTTCCTGTAAAGTTTTTATATGCAGGCATTGAGATAGTGCTAACTGTCCCATGACTGATTTGTTTAAATTTCTCTTTATGAGATTACATTAAGTTTTCTTCCACCCACTTGTACGTGGTTATCAGTAACTCTTTGCCTTTTACTTTGGTCTTCCAAATCTTCAACTGTTTTACTCACTCTTGTGTCATCTGCAAAATATCTAACTATATTTCTATACCAGATATCATGATCACAAAGAGTACTGAGGCCACAGCCAATCCTTGTAAGATTCCTGAGAGCACTTCCTCTTCAACTGATATGTTTCCATTTTCAGCTGTTTTGAACTTCTCTTCATTAGAAATTCTTTAATCCATTTTCCTATCTTTCCTTTACCATTTTGCTCTACTATGTTCTTCAATACTACTTCATAATCTACTACGTCAAATGCTTTTACAAAATCTAGAAAAACTGTTTGGGGATATTGGGTGTGAATCACTTATTTGCAGACATCATGGTTCTGGTGGCAGACTCAAGAGTGAAACCAAAAGCTAATGACTTCAGCATAAGCAAGACTAAATGGACATACAAACAGGGTACACAGAACTTGATTGGTCAGGGAATAATGGATAAAATAGGTGTAGATAGATGGAAAGTGTACAACTATATTTGCATGGAAAAGGAAGCACAGTGAAGAGTATACAATGGTTTACTCCTGCCTGCACAATTACCTGGAAGTGATCAATTAGGATGTCTCGAAGACGGAGCCCAAGACATGCTGCTAATTCTTGAAGTAATGCAGGTCTGGACTCCTGTGATGCACGAACTGCTAGGACTGGCAACAAGTGATGAATCTGACTACTAATAAATGATCCCAGTTTACTGTTCAACTGATTCCTATAGAAAAGGAAAAGTAAAACATTAAATTCTGCACATGATTAATTATCAAACTATGATTACCCTGTACCTAACACCAATATCCAATGTAACTACCCTGTACCTAACATTAGTACCCAAAATTTTAAATAAAGAATTCAGTCAAGATCAAGAATAAATACCTCTGATGAACAAAAGGCTTAATTCTCTAAAACTTCGTTTTGTCAGATATACAGATTAGCATATTTGGAAAGAAAATTGGAGGTGTTGATTCTTTCCTTGTCTTTGTTTTCACAGTCTGCTCTTCTTTCATATACAGACATGAGCAATGGTGATGAATAACATGATTAACTACATATACATTTTTCGAACTTAATTGCTGTTTCCCGTATTTGCAAGGCAGCACCAGGAATAGAAACAGAAATGCCACATTCACTCACATCAATTTTCAAACTGTCACAGCTACCTATCCACAACCAGGCCCCACAAACCTTTCAATGGTTTTCCTTGGCCACTTCACATGCCCTGGTTCAATCCACAGACAGCATATCAACCCCAGTATACCACATTGCTCCAATTCAGTCTATCTAGTGCATGCTTTTCACCCTAAAGCATGTTCAGGCCTAGATCTTAAAATCTTTTTCACACCATCCTTACACCCCCAATTTGGTCTCTCCCTTTTCTTTGGTCCCTCCACTTCTGACACATACATCTCTTAGCCAAAATCTTACTCATTCTCTCCATATGTCCAAACCATTTCACCACATCCTCTTCAGCTCTCTCAACCACACTATTCTTATTACAACACCTCTCTCTTACCCTTTAATTACTTACTTGATCAAACCACCTGACACCACATACTGTCCTCAAACATTTCATTTCCAACACATCCTTCCTCCTCAGCACCATCTCACCTATAACCCATGCCTCACATCCATATAACAATGTTGGAACTGTATCTTCAAACATATCCATTTCTGCTCTCCTGGATGACAACATCGCTTTCCACACATCTTTCAATATTCCCAGAACCTTTTCCCCCCTTACTGAACCAATGACTCACTTCCGCATCCATGTTTCCATTTGCCATCATGTCCACTTCCAGATATCTAAAACACTTCACTTTCTCCAATTTCTCTCCATTCAAACTCACTCCCCATCTAACCTGTCCCTCTACTTTGCTAAATCCTATAACATTGCTTTTATTCACATTTAAACTAAACTTCCTCCTTTCACAAACACTTCCAAACTCAGTCACCAACTTTTGCAGTTTCTCCCTCAAATCTGAACTTGTAGACCAAGAAGGAAAACCAAAGCAGGAAAATTTGCTTAAGCACTTTTGTGTATTTCAACACATCTTTAGAAGCAAATAGTAACAAATTACAGATGCAGGAAGATATACAGTGCCACTAGTACATGTTAACAGGATCACATCTCACACGGTACTGAAGCAGGCAGGGAGGGTAAACCCACATGGAGTCAAAGGACAAAACCCAACCTTACTACAGGTGTGTCAGGTCATCAACCCTCTTGTGCAAGTCACTTCAAAATAAATGTAAGATGACGTTGTCTAAACTAAATAATCCTCTACTAACATTCATACTCTTACCAACAGTCACCTGTATAAGAGCAGATTCAAATAAGTTCCTATTCAAAAAACTTTTACACTTTATGACTGAACCTCTGGACCAGTCAATAAGATGTGAGTTTTCTGTCATGTGAATGAACAGAGCACAAGATTGTTGACCAGTGCACACACAGTATCTATGTTGACTTACACGAGATTTTAAGACTTTACCTGTCTGTCCCAAATAAAATAAATTACATGTTTTGCAAGGAATTCTGTAAACTATATTATTGTCATTGCTTCGGCTGTTCTTAATCAACATTTTCCTTAGAGTGCTCTTGTGGTGCTTGTAGAGATAATGATGGGAGCAGAATTTTTTCCTATGCCTTCCTGGGAATGGAAGAGACCTTCAAAGGCTACTAATTGTGCAATAAGTCAGCTGGATATTCAAACATAGACAGGACAAGTTAAATCATCATGTGTCAATGGAAGCAGTCCTCTAAGGGAAGTCAACTGATGATTGAAGCAGTTTAATGTCTAAAGTTCATTTGTGAGTATAGTTTCAGTTTGTCTATGGGAGCTTGCAGCTGTAGATGATAATCAAAAACTCCTGTAAAATATTCACCTCTTACTGTTGGTGGAGAAGCTCGGCCATTTGAAAACTTCTGCAATGTGACTTAACACTGCACCCACCTCCCCTGGATCAATTATTTTGCATAACACCTAAAAGAGGGAAGAGAAATTGAATGTTAATATGAATACATCTCTCATTAAAAAATATGTGCCCACCACTATGAAATATAAAAAATACCTTACAAAGCTTTCTTTGTATGCCCCTATATATTACCCACCTGGTTACAAAATATCCTTCACTGTATACATAACTTTTAGTATGCTAATGATTCACTTCATTTAAAGCTCTACCCTTTCATCTCTCCTAAATTAGGTTGTCTTTTCTTTTTCCATCTCTGTTCTTCAGTGTATGACTTAACTATGCTTAACTCCAATTCAATATTTTTTTTTCTAAAGTATTCCTCTCTATAAAAGCTACATTGGAAGTGACAGAATCCTTTGGGATCAGAAGTTCCTTGATCAGATCACACACTAATCATCCACTTAATGATGTGAACTTACAGACGGTGACTTTTCACTTGTGCTGTAACCACAAGCAGGCAGAATCCAGTAACACCCAAGAATTACATAAACTAAAATGTACTTTGCATGTCATTCTATCAACTTATCCATCTATCAACTTATCCATTTCTCTCATATAAAACTACCATCATCTATCTATTCCCAGTTCAATGGAGTGGATATGGTACATATAGCTTCCATGCATAACTTACACCCTTTTCTTTTTCCATCAACCCATGTCTAGTGTTAAAGAGAAACATGAACTATCTTAAAGAAAAACATGAACTATCACTCTTAAACTTCTTACTTTTTCATTTAACATATTAAGTTAGCTGGTCAACTGAGACCAAGGTCTCCATTTAAAACTCTTCTATACAAAAATTGTTTCAACTGCATTCTATCTCTAATCATTTCTCTCAATCGTTTGACATACCCCTATCCCTAATCAAT
Source organism: Panulirus argus (assembly GCA_038088735.1). Classification (NCBI taxonomy): domain Eukaryota; kingdom Metazoa; phylum Arthropoda; class Malacostraca; order Decapoda; family Palinuridae; genus Panulirus; species Panulirus argus. The sequence continues at coordinate 12,904 of JAYMFT010310664.1, read as the reverse complement.
GTCTCATTGTATCTATCCATCCTTTCTGTGGTCGACTTCTAATTGTAACATCTACAGACAATACAATATATCTTTTTGACCACTGCATTATCTTCCATGCAATCTACATATCATAATAAACTTTCCTATATGAGCCTTTCTAATGACTTCTTCATGCCAAATAACTTACTTACACCTTCACTATTTATTCTATTTGTCCTCCCAATTCCAACTATACAATTCATCTCATCCATCTCAACTGTTCTTGTTTTTACTTATGAACACTTCTACATATATAAATCTGGGTTTCATTCATAAATTAGCAGTAATATAGTACTTCTTTATGCAAGGTTTGATATTACAGATGTGTTCGCATGACAATGAATATTCCAATTTAGGTGCAAGATCAGTTACAAAGCTAAACAAAAACATAAACCTATCTACAGTTAACAAACACACATATACATGTAGGATTCTTAGTACATATGCACCATGCATTTCAACATATATAGAAAACCTCATCACCATGGACCTTCAGCCACACTGTCAGGGGTTACACATAAAGAAAGTCTACTTTGTTCCAACACTTTGATATTTCATTAATATTGCTGAATCACACCAATTTTTCACAAACTACAATTTAGCTTTCATTATTACCATAAAGTATATATATGCATTAAATGCAATTATGTTAAATTTACCTTTTTCACTTTATTAGAAAATCAAATAACAGCTTTAGAACTTAAGTGCCTCACCTGTGCCAGAGACTGACGATGTCGTGTGTACAAATCTTTAAGTGTGAGTCCTAAATTATCAGCTAAGGAGTGGATTGCAAGATGTGCCTGGGCAGTAACCATCCTATCTGTGTGGACTAAACACCGTAGCAATAACACCAACAAACCACCTGTCAACCCAACTACAGGTTTCCTGTGAATGATGGCATTTAGTTAAGACAGTCAGCAATAATATGAAACCATATGTAAGAACCAAAAATGCATATCTATCAGCAAATATAAAATATGCTACCTTATGCTAAAAAGTAAGCTGGTTTGCACAGGTATCCAACATGCATTACTATCCTTGCACAATTTCAAACACTCCTCCTTTCTTCTACTACACTCAGTTTCGTTCTTCCTCTTTCTCATCTTTCCTTATATGTGCTCTCTTAGCCTTCTCCAGTACCTCTATTCTTCCCTGACATATATCACTAAAAGAACTTCACCATTCACATTTCACCATTCTTTTCTCTCTTCAATTTCTCCCTACAAAATCCTCAATTCTCTCATATCAATCACTCATCACTACAATTTACACTAACGCACTGTGTGAACTAGTGTTGTCGAAAGAGCAATTCACAAAAATTCTACCACACTTGTATATTCATATGTACATCTATCAAAGCTATTTCTCTACCACTTCAACAGAAACTCTTATCTCAACATTCATTCCTCCTTTTCTAAAATGAACCCTACAAACAGCGTTCAAAATTCAATGATCCCTTACGTCTCATCATCCAATCATATCTCCCATGCAAACTCTCTTCCAGTTCCATCATCTTCAATACTTTCAAATGAATTCTCTCAAAGCGTAATAGTTTTCTCACTTTATCCAACACTAAAATATTATCCACAAACAACACTCTATCTGTCTAATCTTCCTGTCCTGCTCTGTTCCTATACTGCCATCAGAGACCTTTATAACTCTCTCTGTACAAACATTATAATGCCATGGACAAACAACACACTTATCACAAAACAACAGAGTAATTCTAATACTGGAATAAACAGCAGGGTTTTTGTAGGTATTTAGTATAAATTCTAATGCCGCATTTGCATGATTTGTGTTATCAGAAGTATAATCTTACTTCACCAGATGGTGCACAGCTTCCAAAATGGCAAGAAGGATCTTGCTCGTTGTAGTCGTATTTGTTTCATTTTTTTTCATTAACTCATTCAAATACGAAAGAATAGCTTCTCCTTCTTTTGAAACTACTGCAGTTTTACAGTCCTGAAATAATAACAACCTATATCATCTGGAATCTTATAAAGGTTTGGAAACTATAAACTGAATCTATAGAAGTAAATTAATCAATCTTTTTATAATCTTCTGATGTTTATCAATGTATTGTTTACAAAGAAAACAAATCTCAGAAGTACATACATCTGAGATGTCAATGTAGGTATACACAATTTCAGATGCTATTTCCTGTGGGGTGGGGTGGCATCAGGAATGGATGGAGGCAAGCAAGTATGAATATGTACATGTATATATATGTATATGCATGTGTATGTATATATGTATATGTTGGTAGGTATATGTATGTACTGTGCATATATGTGCATGTATGTATATATGTGTATATATGAGTGAATGGATCTTTCTTCGTCTGTTTCCTGGCGCTACCTCGCTAACACGGGAAACAGCAATCAAGTATAATAATAATAATAATAAAATATATATAATTGTTTCCTTGCAATCTTAACCTAATAAATGAGTCTGATCTTGTAAATGGTTCATGGGAGAAAAAAAAAACAGAAGGAAGGTTTTTGAAATAAATATAACTGTGCTGATATCTTTCATCCAATTTTTTCTCTTTCAATGACATCGCGTGAAATGCACAACATATTTGAAAATCATGAAAAAAACCCTATTTAGTATCAATATTTCTCTTACCTGCACAAACTAACAAAGTAAAGAAAAGAGAGTTTACCTGGCTTGAAGAACTCTGGCCTTGACGACAAACAAGTGTTGGAAGCTGTCTACAGATAGCAGTTATTACACGCCTCTCTTGATGAGTAAGAAGTAACAAATACTGGTTTATCATCTGACTGTTAATGGTAGTATGGGACACAACTGCAGGCAAGGCTTCTATTACTGCAATTACAATGCCTGTTTCAGAGTGATTTAATAGTCCCAAGAATCGGGACACCAATGTGGGATCAACACGCTGTGTATCTAACTTTGAAATGGAAGTGGAATTACTGCAAACTCTGCAGTTCAATATGCAGGGTTTCTTGCCATCCTCTTCATACCTGTAAATCAACCCAATACAAAGGAAAAAGATAATAAAATACTTTGTTATATCACACTATTTCTCAGTAAATTCAACATAATGTTATATCAAGCAACAAATATATAAATGCATCACATCTACAAAGACATATCTTTACTACAGCATCACATCACTTTTAATAATGTACAGATTTTTTACATGTAAACGCTCAAGCAAATTACTGTGAAAACTTCCTTATACATATCCACATTATACATCCTAACTATTACCTGCATTCAAAGCAAACAATGACTGAAGAAACTTCCTTAGACATTTTGTTTACCACTTTCAGGAGTCAAAGACTGAACTTTGCCCATAACATAAGTGGTAAATTCAGCATGAAAACTCGGTGATTACATAAATGAAGCAACTATGAGCTATTTCATCAATGACAGATAAGAACATGCTAAAAAAAAAGGAGTTTTACATAAAGCTCCAAAACATATTATGATAAAGAGAAGCCAAAACAGATAACAGAAAAGCCAGAAAAAGAAATTATCATCTTCAGTTATGATAACATGCCATTAACAAACATTATTAAAGTGGCTCACCTATGATACTTTATAGTTGTAAGGTTGAGAAGGGCACACAGCAGTTGTTTTAAAGATTCTGCACCAGCCTGGACTGTGTTAGTGTCAGGGCACTGTAATATTGCCCCAGTAACTTCTGCTACCAACTGGTGACCACCAGCTGAACCAAGCTGATGAACCATCTACAATGTTTTCAGTAAATAACAGATAAAAAAGATTAATACTAATGAGATTTGAACCAACTGAAAATATTTAAGTGTTGTTATAATAATTTTTTTAATCAAATCAAGTACATAAAATCTAACTCTAAAAGCAGAAGAAAAATGTAAATCTTCCTTCAGTTACACAGTCACAACATATCTATGCAAAATAATGTATATCTGTACCCTTCTCAGAGATGTCTTCTCTTACACTGTCTTTTCCAACTTACTCTCAACGTTCCTTTGTATCAACTACCATTCATACAAATATCTCATTTCATCATTCCAATACAAGCTCCCTCTACAACTCTACTATAATAAAACAAGTTCATCAGTTGCTTTCTTCCATCCTCAAACTTCATTCCTCATCCTTGTTCAGTAGTCTAATCCCACATTTCCTTCTCAGAATATCCACTTCAAACACTCTCTACTATCAGCCATGTTGCTGTTTCAAACTTTTTTTTTTTTTATCTATACTTACCTATATCTTACCTTGTATGTTAAAATATGAATAAGCTTATGTAAAAGTTCTCCTCATATCATATGTATGCACCACCATTTCCTACTTGTGAATTTTAGTGCTTTTTTATTAAATTATTGTTTTCTGGTGCAAAGCTTTTATGGATCCTTTGTGTTATTTGTATTTGTATGTATTTAACTAACTATATTCTAATTTCCTGTTTTGTTGTTCAAGATTTTAATTATGGACCATAATGTATATTTTGTATATTCTTAAAGCATGTATTTTTGTGGTCAGTAAAATATCTTTCTATCTATCTATCTACCTATCTATGTGTGTGTATGTCTATGTGGGGAGAGTATGAGGCTAATGAGCAGTAAGTGTTCAGTATCTTTATTGTGGTACAGTACGTAGTTGCATTAAAGGGCACAAAGGATTTTGAGATATGTTCAACAGGTGTTTGTGACATCCTTATAACAAACTCCTTCTAACACCGTGTAATACTTACACCACCACCTTTATCCACCAATTCTAAACCCTGTACAGTTTTTCTATTTTTTTCTAATATTTCTGTATTCCCTCCATTATCGTGGATGTTTGCTCTAAAGTGACATTCACTCATATCTTACAACTCTTCTATCAATTCCTATTAAGATATATCAAGACTAGCAAAGCAAAACAAAAATACTATAAAATGTATAAAAATGAGGATCTTAAAATACTAACCACAGGAAACCACCTTGCCACCTCTACCATAACCTGAGGGTACTGTTCATTTATGGCAGCACGGATAATATGACACCGCCATCGTGGAGCTACATTTTCAGTCAAGATGGCAACAACAGCAACACTCTTGGATTTTATTTTACAATCTGAAAGGATTGGTCTTTCATCAAAAAAAATCTATGACAAATCAAATCATTTCTTTACAAATCTATTTGTTTCACATATGCCCTTTCTGATATTTGAACAATGTGATTCACACAAAGGTTTATCAAAACAGTGAAAATGTTACATCTAGGCATTTTTCCTTGAGGCGATCCTCTAGGAAATATGCCTACACTATGTCCTAAGATCAGCACATTAGTTTCCCTTACTGCAAAAACCCCCTCAGCTTACTTAAATTCAGTGTTACTCTCATTGAGAGAGTCATTTAACTGGCCAATGTCATCTTACGACACATATGGCCCCTTTCTTGACCACTTTAGAACTCCTACCAATCTTGTGCTCTGCTATACAAAACATTCCTTTGAATATATGGTATGTGGTTGGTTAGTGAGAGCAACACAAATTAAATTATCAACACTTTAAAACTTTTCACATTAAATGTGCATAAAGCAAAAATACCTTATTCTCACAAGCCATACAAGAGTAACACATACCATTAATCCACTTCAATTTGGATGCCCATTGTGCAAACTTCTTCATATTTGCTGGCTTGAGATCTAAATAGCTAACCTCTGAAGCCATCCATGGCAAAGTTGCCAGAGCCAACCAATAATGGTTTAACTGTGTTGTGGATTCAGAGGGCTCAACTATATTTGCCGTCCAAGATAAGATCCACAAGAGCTCCATCATTCCCATTACCTGAGTTCAACATTTTCTTATGAATTTTTATATCAATGTAAAGAAAAAACTAATGTTAGTCTTAAAAACATTATCATACTCAATAAAAAATTTACATTTCAATGCAAAAAAACTTTCCGAATTTTCTACATTTAATCATCACTGATAATGCTTTTGGCCAAAAGGTCTTAAAATTTTGAAAGGTCTTCTCACCTGATTGGTATCTTCTGTGTTTGTCATAATAGTGGCTATGGAATCTGTAGCTGCTATAAGCCAAGCATCAGGCAAAAACTGAAGGGAAACCTAGGAAGAATAAGATTTACATATCAATCTCTGGAAAAAAAACTGCACAGTGCCAATGTATGGAGAGAATATATATGGATATGGAGAGAAGAAAGCCAATAGAAAAAAGTACAAGGAAGGAAATTAAATGATAGTGAACAACTAATCTAAGGACATGGACTGGAAGGCATACTTATGAGACAATATATCTCCTGATTACTACACATAGAGAAAGATTAAACTTCCTGCTACTGAAATTGCATATAACAAGTTTTTCTTTACTTTCCTTCATTCAACATTTCATGTCTTAAAACAAATCAAACATGTTCGTTATCTACAAAAAGGAGCACTTCCAATGCCCATGAGTTAAATCTAAGAAAAAAAGCTAATGAACTCACTGATTTGCAAAATAATTTTGTCATAATGTTTGCCTTTGCCTAAAATATACTTGTTAAAAAGTTGAACTTCCAATCATTCAGCATTCCTAAGTTAAAGCATTTGACATGAAGTCAGTTTTTCTATCATTATCTAAATCTCTGATGCCAATTCCCTTCAGGAACTCCCTCAAGGGGGTGGCCATGTAAAAGTGTCTTATAAGTGGTGTTCTCCAGTGCCAAATCTTAGCCTTTAGTGCCTCACCCTTAACAGGCCACTAGCAGATAGCAACTCCAGTGCAGCATTTTCAGAGATTCCTACCTAATGTTCCTTCCAACTACTTCTACCGGATGTGCCTACCTAATGTTCCTGCCTAATGTTCCAACCTACTACTTCTACTAATGTTTCTAATGAATGCTGTCTCATGTTCCTACCTACAACTTCTGTCTATTGCTCCTTCCATTTTGCCAAAAGGGCAGGGTTAGCACAGAGCACTGGAAAATCTAGAGTTACGAAGAATGAGTTGTGTGAGTTAAGTGTTGTCAACTGTAATGTGTGACAAAGAGAGAGTGTATGTTTGAGGATAGAATGCCAGCAGTCCATGTGTGAATGAGGCAGAAAGAAATGACAGCTACCTAGGACAAAAAAGCATAACTTGACAATGACTGAAGTGCCTGCCCACTACACAGTAGTCATTAACCCTCCCAATACCTAGGTGGGTAGTACTGGTAATATGCCTCCCTGGTCGGTGGTTGCCTATAAACTACTACCTGATTTGCAAATTAATTTAACTACGCCTAAAAATCTAATCACTTCATGACCTCTACAGGAAGTACCTACGATGTAGATATGAATGTTTTCTATCATGTATTGTTCAAGTTATCATACTAACAAAAATGTGTCTGGACACAGACGGATACAGGAGTGATGACATGATATCCTGCATACACTATGTGTAGTGCCACAAAAAAAGTACTGGAAGATGATTGCTTTTAAATCCTTACCATATCACATGACATCTTCACATTTCTTAATATGATATTGTGTCAGAAAATGACAAGTACAAGAAACCAATTAAACAAATAAAATCATCACCTGTGACTGTTGAATACTGGCTGCTACCCATCCAGCAGTTGAGAGAATGTGATATGAGGCCTCCATCTGTCCAGTTAGTGGAACAGTATCTGCAGACCATTCGACAAGGGAGGCACCCAGTTTCTGTAAGGCCATCTTCCACCACTTACTGATATTGAAAACACTGATAGAAGGCTTTTCTGAGTCTCTGTTGAAAAATCAATATCTTAAGGTAATTCTTTAAGCATACATTCAGTAGTTATTGACATGGTAGTACATCAAGAAATTCATAAAATATCCAGAATGCAACGGATAAATTATAAACTTTTCATATATTATGTGCTTTTTAAAGGTGTAACACCCTGTACCTTACACAAATTTCATAAACAAAAAAAATCAACCCTTGAAAAAAATAAGAGGGTTCCAGTGTATCAGTTCATGACAATCCTATTATACCAAACCTGAATGTATTCATCTGCTTTAACACATTATATTATTTCTCAATCATATCCACACCAAAAATATTCTAATAAAATAGAAGAGAAAAGTACAGTACACTAAGAACAACATACATACACTTCCTACAATAACATAAAAAACAGAAAATGACCTATGAAAGTTATGTACTACTATGGCAACAGGAACTCCCAATGTTGCAACGTGGATAAGGAGTCAGAAATGTTACTGAATCATAAATATATGAATATCCAATTAATTTCAAAGTTGGATGGGGAGTGCCTAGTTTTCTTCACAAAGAGGAAAAAATAATCATGTACTAAAGTATTTTGCATCATTCATGTCTCACACATCAATGCACATTAATTTGATCATACAGCTGCTATGTGTTTATGTTTTTAGATTCATCCGTTTTTCATGCAATAAATAATCATTTGTAAAAACTGCATTCATGAGTTTACATTTTTATATACACATATGGGCATTACCACAATCCTCCTCCTTGGTGTTACAATGCAAAGGAAAAGTCGCCATTAGTGAGGCTGTATCACCAAGAATAAAATCTCATCAAAGAACTCACTCCAAACGAGTCTACATTACCCTGCAACTCGAAATAGTGCAGCCTTGGGCTGCAGAAGCCTTTAGAAAGAGGTCCTGGGCAATACCTGGATTCTTTCATTGAAAGTGGACATCAAAATCAAAATCTGCCCAGCTGAAAGATAACTGAAGGTTGAGCATTTGTGAAACAAGACTGATATAAAAACTCACATCTCTGAGAATCTTCGCTTCTGTGACTGCAGTCGAGGCTGTTCTTGATGGTTTTCTAATATAGTGGTAGGTAGTGCCTCCAACATATCTTCAAGCACTAACTTCCTTAGTACAATGGCAGCAACCTGACAATGCAGATCCAAAAATGCACTTCATTTGTTTTCACTTAGACCAGTGCATTTATCATCAGCCACAAAATTACAGAGTGAAGCCTAACTGCCTCCTCACTGGAAATCATGAGGGTTGAGAGGCCTTGACCTGAATAATCCTAGGAAATACATCTCATGTATATTGGACACCATCTCAGCAAGAAAAGGTTTTTCAATTCCTAAAACTGCCATTTTTTTAACCTTTTGGTATCCTGTAATTGCTTCCTTCTTGATTTTGTAGAGTTTGTGAAGAGCTAAAGACTAATGGCCATTCATTGTTTTTCAGAGCAAAAAAGATAACTAAAAATCTTAAAACTATTTTTAAACAAATATATAATTTGCCTTCTTTTAATCAAACATCTATTTCCCTTAATACTACTCTCATAAATTTTATGGGAAAACAGTTTTCTACATTATTTTTTGCAATTTCTTACATACACCACTTTTTTCTCCTATGTGGATGTCAAGGAATTTTAGTATCAGATTTAAGAAATATACCTCCTTTTGTTATTTACAAAGTAGTAGAAGACATCAAATTTATATATTCATTATCAGTAATATTATCAAAATTTTTCAAGGCACCACCTGAAAATCGATTGCACAGCGAAAAGGATGAAACAGATCTAACTAGAATTCTAAGGAGACTTCAGGAAGATGTTTTGACATATTGTGTATTTCATCCTCCTCTGGAGCAGCAGACTGCCTTAAGATGGATCATTATAGTCTACATTATTGGTGGAGACACATGGAAAACAGGTCTCTCAGATCTGGACTCAAATGCAGAGAAACAACAGAGAATTAGTAGTGCAGTGCATGTTTTCCTCTAAATAAAAAACTATGCTAACTGATCATCTTTTATATGCATATGGAGTTATTGAAACGAAAGTACAGGTGGAAAAAACTAACCTTAATTTGGATACTACTAGATATTGTTTCACAGATTTCTAGAGTCTCCCAAAGAAAAGGAATTAAAATTCTAATGATGCATATTTCATACATGTAAATTTTGTTAGTAAATGGTTAGTACTTATGGCATGTTGGAGTTCCTAGCTGAATCTAGCTTAGGAGAATACCTGACAATTCCAAAGAAATTTACTGAAAAATCTGAATTATAGATACTGAAACCATAAACATAGAATGCTATTTTTCAAGAGACTTAGATATGTACCAAAAACTTGATACATAATTTGTATGAAAACAGTAAACACTAATAAATGTATTACCTCTGCAACCATAATATGATAAGTAACACATGTATGAAGAGTAGCAGTGGCTCCAGTGAGGTAAGGAGAAGAGCCAAGTAAGTCAATCAACATACAGATACATTGCAGAACAGCTCTTCTTAGTCTTCCTGCAAAGTTTTAATTCGTGATCATTCAAAACAAAAAGAGCATAACAAAGTACATAGAGGAATAATCTAAAGATGCATAAACAGAAATGAAACTTGCTGCATAAAGAAAATTAACTCAATTATTAACACTACGTCTCTCATGGGGAAATAACAAATGAACGAAAAAATCTAAGTTAATAATGTGAGAAATTATTAACACTACGTCTCTCATGGGAAAATAACAAATGAACGAAAAAAATCTGACTATTGGGTGGAAATGTGAGACTATTAGTATCACTCCATCCTCTTTAAATCTAGTGTGAATTAAGGGTATCATAACTCTGAAATGGCAGATGAAGTCATATCAACCACAGAAGGAACATATTGTTTTGTAATTAGGGTTCCTTTTCCCTAGGAAAACAAGCTGATTTAACTTCTACTGATAAATCTTTCTGCTCCTTAACCAAAAGCATCTTCAAAAGAGTCTGAAATTTAACCCTTCCTCCTTTTTTATTATCCAATCAGTCTACAGTTAACACTACTTTTGATGATTTGGCATTTAGCTTTCCTCAACTTCCAGCTGAACCTGATCACACTCTTGTATTTTCCTTGCACAAGTTCTACTGAGTACTCTCCCAGCTATATGCATGCAAGGAATGTGGTCCAGGTAGCATAACTCTTTGCTCATGGGGTATGCCTCTGAACTAGCTCCATCCTTGCTCACCTAATTCATCTCTAATTTATCTGATTCAAGCCTAAAATTCACTAAACTGGAACGAGTGTTATGTAAAAGCACAGAGCTTATAGAGTAAACATTTAGCTAAGTTTTGTTTCAGCTTAACAGCTGAAACAAAATTAAAAACAGCCTCAAAGAAGACTAAATGATTTAGATATCTGAAAACCATTCCACAACAAGAAAGTCTGGAAAAGCATTTTCATCTGTAAAAGCTTGTGGTGAAATGACAATGAACTTTTAATTAATTATCGGAGGGAATTTCACAAGGCTATATGTCCGAAAACATAAGCTGCGAGCTTAGTTACACAGTGAAGAGTTTTCTTAGATCTACATTTTGCTAAAGCCATGAAGGATTCTTACCAAGCTTCCTAAAATTCAAAAAATCCAAGAAAATACACAGGTATATTATTACATAAAAGGTCCAGGTTTGCTAAGATGTTTCAAGTTATGGACTCAATCACAGCTTCCACAGAATGAGGTCAGCACTCAGAATCAAAAATGGATGAGTATGAGTGTTTTGATGTATTATTCTCTATTTCTAAGGGTTTCCTTCCAATTTCACTCATTATAGGAAGGTCCCCCTATCATGTGCTTTTTCAAGTCAAGAACAAATATTCATTTCCTAATTCTAAGTAGGAATGAGCTATACTTTTGCCAGATATACCTGAAACACAATTTACCTGACATCTTCTCCAAAACATTTGGCATGCCGAGACTTTTTGACAACATTAAAAGCATATCCTCCTTTAAGATTTGGAAGAGAAGAGGAATGTGCTGTTTCAACATAAGCATAACATCAGCTAAGTGTTTGTCTATGCTGCTTTCTTCTTTAGAAGCCATGGCTGTACTGCTTGTCTCCTTTTTCTCATCAGTGATGTCAGCTTGTACGTTAGGTTCACTATATAATAACGTTATCACTGCTCCAATGCACTGAATCAGATAGTCTTGTCTCTGAAAAACAAAACAAAATAAAAATGTAAAAAGATTTACCTTATCAACTGTTACTGCAAAGCTTCATCTACACAGTGAAATGAAGGAAACAGAAGAGTGGTTTCCTGTGAACCAGAAAGATTTACTTATAGCAAGAGAAAGGACAGCACTTTTTCTTTGAAGGTATTTCACCATGTAAACAGCTGATCTGCATTGATTTCTATCATATTTAAAGGTAAAGTTAAGTTAAGGAGTTTCTATAGTAACTACATACAGTCCTTGGTTTGAATGGATTCAAATCAAGAATGATTAACCATATATCTAAATGAGAGATTATGGGAGGATACATATGCCTCTCTACATGCCAGACTGACTTTCATTTCATATTCTAGACACAAAGAAGCCCTGACTATCCCAAGGGATAGTGAAAATGATATCTCACTTACTGCTCCACTGCATCTTCTTACAGTACTCCTTTCAGGGATATTTTTTTCTTTTTTCAAGTGAAAAAAAATATTCTTTTTTCAATTTATGAAAAGGTGAACTGAAAATATAACAGGGTTTAAATGCCACTGTTGACATATAGTGGGAAAAATGGGAGAGGGTATCAGAAAAGAGATGAGCAATACCAGCTGTGATTTGAAAATATCAAAGGGGTAAAGCTGTGTTGTGAAAGTGTGGAATGTTAGAAATGATAACAAAGACCCAAATGTCATCACACTCAAAAGAGTCAAGCTCACAGATATAATATACAAAAGGCATGTTTATTTTTATAACTGGCACATGCTTCAACCTTGTAAAAAGCTCCAGCAGACACCTCATCATAAGTAGGGTCTATAATGTAATAAAAGACGAAAAATTGTTGGAGATCAGTGCTACACAAACAGAAGAAATTGGTTTTCAAGCCATGGATGTTGCTGAAGTTAAAAAGAGTTACTGTGGGAAAAAAAAAAAAAGAGAGAGAGAGAGAGAGAGAGAGAGAAAGAGAGAGAGAGAGAGAGAGAGAGAGAGAGAAAA
>JAYMFT010310653.1:0-10124 GCA_038088735.1 Panulirus argus | reverse complement strand
TGAGACGGCACGGGCAGCTACGGCCCTAATCAAGGCCATCCCATTAACGCTATATATATATATACCCTAGCCTGAGCTAGGTACCCCATTCTATCGACCAACCCCTAGGGGAGGATGAACAGCTGGGTTGACTGAGGACCGACCGCCGCAACCCTGGATTCGAACCTATGCGCTCGACCCTGGGCGGCCCGTGAAATGCGTCACGGTCAGGGACGCTTACCGCTACACCACGGAGGTTTTGCCGTGTCCTCTGGTTAATCATTGCTACCTCCCCGTTACAAAGACCTCCTCAGTATCGACTGTGGCGATCCAGAGAGAGTTTCGGCATCACGTCTCCTGTTTTCTTCTCTTCCAACGTAGGCACGTTGGGAATCGACTGTGTCCCCGTCTCTCCTCTCCCTCCGGCTCAACTTTCTCACTTCGGGCACCAATCATCTGCCGAGCCGTTGGATCTTCCAAATGAAACCTATTTTTTCTCTCGAGTGGAGCTACCCAAAACTGATCGTGCATATTACAGTTCTGGTCTGTGCTGTTATTTGCTAGAGAGGCGTTAAGGGTATGATACTTGCTCTCCATTTTCCTCAAATCTTATCCAACTTCCACTGGGTTCCTGCTGAAAATCTCTCTCTCTCTCTCTCTCTTATCTCCAACGACGTCTCCACCCCTCTTCTTCTTCTTCATCATCTCCCACGAACCCTCTCTCCACATCCTACGCTCCTCCGCCACCACCCACACCCACCACCACCGCCGCGTCCGTCAGTGTGGAGGACAATATTAGAGCCTTACCTGGGGCGGCTCAGCTGTTCTTATTGCCTCGACGCCCGAGACAACTGTTTGCCTCAGCACCAGTCACTTCACACCATCTTATTACTTTGTCGAATTGTGTTTACCTCCGCTGGGGGGGTGGAGGGTTACGCGCCTTCGCCCGCCCCACTTTTCCCTGACCAGAGAGTTCTTCCCCATTTTCTGTTATGTTTATATACGTTCGTACTGCTGCACCGATGTTGTCTTTATTTTTCCGATGGTTTTATGTTTATTTCACACTCATGGTCTTCAGCCAAGCAGAGGTCTTATTCGAAGACCTTAATGGGCCTTACATGAAATATGATATGGGGCTAAAAAGATAGAGAAGTAAAGAATGAAGAAGAAGAAGAAGAAGAAGAATCCAAGAGTACTGAAGGATGAGATAAGGAAAATTATGACGTTTAAATATGGTCAGGTCGTTTCGTTATGAGAGACATGGGGAGGTAAGGAGTTGCAGAGCTTAATAGTATAGGGAGAGGGTCAGGAGATAAGTCTTAGGACAGAAATGAGTCGATAAAGAGCTCCAAAGCTAAGCGGTGTAGGGAAAGAAACAGATGTCAAAACGGGTTTGTAAATCTCTAGTTATGCTTAAGTAATCATAAGCTTGTTCTGCATACCGGAATCCACAAAAACAATAATATAATGTAATAACCAGTCTGACTTGTATGATTTGGCTGACCCGACTGGTCTTCCTGACCTAACTAACCTCCCTGACCCGTTCGTCTGACCTGATTGACTCCGTCTAATCTCCCTGACTTAACTAAACTCCCCGACCTGACAGAACCGTCAAGTATGACGCTTCTCTTTAAAAGCGGCGGCCAGAATTAGATCCGCCATTAGCAAGACGATTAAAAAGCAGGCCGTTGATTAGCCTTAATCAGGAAAACATCGTCTTGATTGGGGCTCTAATTGGGCGAAACTCTGGAGAAAAGAATCGACCCTTTCACAGCGGGCCATCCCAAGTTGGACGACCGACACGGCGAATAACCAACAACCTCGTGTCCTCCCCAACACGTGTAGTGTAATGATGCCCCTCTGGCTACCCTTCACAACTCCAACCCATTTGGTTCCCCTGCAAAGGTAGTCCCAAAGTAATTGCCCTCCAAAACTAAACCCCCTTAGGTTACCCTCCAAAACCAGACAACCAGACCCGCCCCCCCCCTTTGGTCACCCTCCAAAACTAGACCCCCATTTTGGTTACCCTCCAAAACCAGACCCATCCCCTTTGGTCACCCTCTAGAACCAGACCCCTTTTGGTTACCCTCCAGAACCATACCGTCTTTGGTTACCCTCCAAAACCAGATCCCCCTTTGGTCACCCTCCAAAACCAGACCCCCCTTTGGTTACCCTCCAAAACTAGTCCCCCTCCTTTAGCTTTCTTTTAGAACATGTTCTTCATACATGAAGTGTATTGTCGAGTTTATCCAACTTAAATATCCAGAGATCTATCTGCGGGTCGTCAACCCACTTGGCTGAATACCGCTTATTTCATTCGCTCATAACTATCGGTATTGGAGACGAAGTCTTAGGGAAGAGAGGGAGGGAGGCCACAATGGGCCTCTCTTCCTCGTCCTCGTTAAGCCACTATAATGAAATAACATTTTCTTAGGGCAAGAACCCCTCGTGGTACACTAGATTCATCTCCACCAAATACATACATACACGCATACATACACATATACACCACACACACCTACATATACATACACAAATGTATACATGCATACATACAAACCCAACTTCCTCAAACATCCGCCCCCTTACACCCAGCCTCCAAACTTCCCCTCCTCTCCTGTATGCACACCTACCAGTCTCCTTATACATACATACACATACACACACACGTGCGTGTTCCCCCGCCCCCTCCGCATTATACAGGGCCAACCCCGACGTACAAGACGACCCTCTCCCCTCCAAGCCCCCCACCCCGCTCCCCCGCTCCGTACCTTCTCCCTGACCACAAAAATAGAGAGAGAGAAAGAGAGAGAGAGAGCAAAACTTTCGTCACGTGTAATGAGCCGTAAACTTTCACGAACAAAAGTCACTACTGAAGAAGATACTAACTGCTGGGAAGAAAAGTTATGAACAAGTTATACGTATTAACTTACTCCTCCATCCAAAAGAACATACTATAGATATATATATATATATATATATATATATATATATATATATATATATATGATCACTATCTGTGTGTTATGGGGAGAGAGGTTTACGCTCGTGTTGACCCGTCTCTTAACCTTGTATATATATGTACCATGTGTCTACTCTTAACTCTGTGAACACAGACACATACACACAGGCACACGAACGCATCACCTAAGCCAGGTACCGATTCATCGACCATTCCCTTTGGTGGGAAGATGAACACCTGGTTTGGATGAGGGCCAACAACTGCCGCTCCCAGGATTCGAACCCATGCTGATTCATGGTTAGTCATGGTAACCTCTACACTACGACGACTCGTATGTGTGTGTGTGTGTGTACACGTGGGGGTAAAGGTATGGTCTGTCTATCTATCTATCTATCTATCTATTTATCTCTCAGCCTGCGGGAGCCACACGCCAGTGTTATTAATAAACTCCGCAGGTTCTCCAATAAACTGTATTGTGCCCTTTTCTCTCGCCCTCTGATATTTATTTTCCGAAAATGTCTGGCCACTTACGAGCCTTTCATTAGTGTAGTTATCCCACTGCAGCTGGTGTAGAATTAATTAACAGAGATTCGGGAATTACTGAATAGAACTTATACATATTTTTTTTCTCCCCCACTAATATTGTATTACCTTTGCTTATTACGTGTTAAACGTCATCCTGACTTTGTCAGGTGGTGTAGCAAGCGTTGGTAGGTTAGCAGAGGTGTGTGGAGTCTGGGTTCTGGTGGAGCGGAGATGTGGAGTGTGGTAGCAGGTAGAGGTGGTGGTGGTGGAGGTGGTAGCGGTGGATAGATGAGTCTGAACAGACTTTGGAACAAGCGTTACTTAGGAAGGCGTAAAGACGACTCACGCATCCAAAGCGGCAAAGCTACGGTAGGAGTGCACGCCGCGCAGTACTAGGCTATTCCACTCTCAGATGGACGCTTGAATAACGAACGGAAAGATGTCTAAGGTTCTTTAAATCAAGTCTTCAATTTCTTTTATCAACGTATCCTCAACTTATCGTCCATTTTGGTCTCTTGAAAGCTTTTATTACTATGGCTGTTTAGGAACAATAGCTTCGCTAAATTTGTCCCTCCTTGTCGTGCAATGTTTTGTCTCGAGTCCTTAAATTCATGACGAACAGACGTTTACTTAACGACAGTACAAGCCCCGCTGGCGCGTGTCTCTCTTAACCTTCTCTTTATGGGCTATGACATAATTGTCCTCCACCAAAATAAAAACTTTGATGGCTGGAAAACCCCAGCCCTGACCCTGACCCGAGGGTAATTAAAAGTGTGCAAAGCTTTGGAGTCAAACGTACTCCCATGAATTATCCGCGTGTATTAAGACTAGGCTAGCGTCTGTCGCTCGGGGTCCTTCCCGAAACATAGTCCTAGCTGAATATTTTCAGTTCCCTTTTTAAGACTAAAGTGGCAGTTCCGTTTACAATACCGTATTGTTTCCCCCCGTCTATAATAAATGACAGTCTACGTAATTGCGTTTCTTGTATCTGCTACCACAAATATACACTGTTCTTTTTTCTGTGTCCCTTTAAAGTGTGTTGTAGAGGCTATTAAGAACTGTACACGCACAGACAAAGACACACAAACACTAGACTGACTGTAACTGTCTTAACTGTAAGCTGCCTTACCAACAGTTACCTTCGTATTCCTCAGCTCTGATTCTGGAGATCAGTCAAGGATGGACTCGCATTATTATTCCTCAAATCAAGTCAATTTGTTTGAGGCAGCAGCTCTAGGGCTTCCGTTGCATCCGAAACCTATCTGACCACGTATTTTTATTTTCTTATTTTATGTTAGCAGAGACGGCACGGGCAGCTGAGGCCCTAATCAAGGCCATCCCATTAACGCTATACATATATATATATATATACCCTAGCCTAAGCCAGGTACCCATTTTATGGACCAACCCTTAAGAGTGGATGAACAGCTGGGTTGACATTGGACCGATTGCCGCAACCAGGATTCGAACCTATGCGCTCGACCCTGGGAGGCCAGTGAGCGCGACACGGTCAGGAACGCTAAACGATACGCCACGGGAGTCCATGGAGACAACTGTTCAGTGGGCTTTTATTTATATATATATATATATATATATATATATATATATATATATATATATTGTAGGGCATGCGGATGGTTCAAAATGGCTGTACAGTACGCCAACTAACAAAACAGTTCCGGCTCCATTATTTTTGATGGTTCTGTTTTTTGTTTCTGTTTTACTGCTTTTATTATTCTTTTTTTTTGTGTGTGGCTGTTAAAAGTCTCTGGTTGTTAGAGTTATTTGGTCTATGACCGGCGGGGGACCGTGTCTTGTGACTGCCCGTTTTCTGTACTCGAGTCAGTCTTGGTCACTTGTTTCAGGTGTTCAGGATTCTACATATATTCTGGAACGCTTCCTCGGTATATATGGGGTCTTGCCTGTCTAACACATGAAATATATGTTCTTAAATCACTCGTTACAAATAAAACAGCGCTTTCCACTGAAAAGAATTCATTTTGAACTTTGTGAATGCAAACCTCTAAGATTACATGCCCGTTTTACAATGACTTGCACCTACTTTCTTCTCTGAAACTGTAAGCCTATCAAAGATATGCTCCTTAATAGCAGACATTTCAGTACGTGGTAGGTAGCAATCCCTAAAATATATGGAGTCGAGGTAATTAGGACAAGTTATGCTTCATTTCGGACCAAATGACAGGCCTTAATTGAAGTTATCCCCCCTCGACAGATGATACTTTATTGACCACAAATTGAGTCATATTGCAGATTTGGGTTAATTAGATGGGCTCTGATATATTTCACACTCCAAATCTCGGTTCATAAATTGTCTCAGGCTTTTAATCGCGCTTTAATTACGAGCTAATTAACTGAATCTTACTTGATCACTGTTCCATGTCTGAGTTGATTAAGAGTTCATCTAAGGTGAGCTAGATATTCAAGCTAATGAAGATGCCTTCATTTAAAGGTATGCCCCCAGTGAACTTATGCCCCATTTCAGAAACTAGTAACATGTCTTTATCTAAGCCTCATTTCAGAGGCTTTTTACATACTTCCCTTTTTGTTGTATCCTATTTCAGTCCTAATCACCATGTCCCTAAGTAAGCTATGCCCTATTTCAGAGGCTATTAACACGCGTCCCATTTAAGCTATGACCCCATATCAGAGGAACCTAAGACACTCCTACCTAAGAGGTTATCAACCTGTCCTTATATATCCCAAGCCCTATTTCAGTGATCATCAGCATACCCCCGTTTCATCCGTACCTCATTCGCGGAGTTAATAGCATTCCCCCATTTCAGGGGGTTGGTTTCATCCTGCAGTGATCGCCCCATTGCTTTTTCAATATGAAGATAACGACCTATTATTGATCTCCAATAACAGCGTCTGAACTTAATAGACTATTTTATGCTATGACTCCAATCCCAGATATACCGCTACGAATGACTTGGTAGTCTAATGAAGGAATTTCAAGTATCTATCGTTCGCAGTTTCTTTTTTTCTCCTCTCTCTCTTTTCTTGGGTGGGGTGGGGTGGGGTTGGGTGGGATGGGGAAGAGGGGCGCCACCAAATCAAATCGAGAGACTCTGTATGTCTGAGGGTATGCCCGGTTCCCACAGCCGAAGGTGTGGGCCAACTGAACGCTCCGGGAGCCCAGCAGAAGAGGTTTCTGGGGCAGGAAAGTAGAGGTAGAGGCAGGTACAAACTGGTTGTCACTTAGGTAATTCCTAACTCTTGATGGATTTTTTCTTCTCGCACCACTTTTCGCTATAATCACCCGAGGATGAAACGGAATCGAAATACGAAGATGGCGAGAAGTTCTTTAAAGCTGAGACTTTATATACTCGTGACTTACATAATTATCACGGCTTCTTACTTATTCGAGTGTTGCTTTAGGATCCCTTATTTCGCTCATACAATCGACCGGTTCTCACTGCACTGTCGGGTATTCGAAACCATCCAACTGTCTTGCCGACTCAGGGGACTGATCCGAATCACAAGAACCTTTTACGTAATAGACAACTTTTGCCTACATTCTCTTACTAATTCATATTCTTATACTAACTCTCAACATAACAACACAACCCTAAGGTAAGCGAAGGTTAGGTTTCAACACGAGAAATAACAGCATGTCCAGTGTTTAAGGTGAGAACCTACAACCAATTTAAGAATGAGTGGTGAGTTAACCAAAACTGAACATACATGAACGGAATCTGTAACATCCAAATACACGAGTACATCTGAATCATACTTACCACTTACATTAATGATGTCTTCTGTTTCCCATCTGTAGAAAAATGATCTAACAAATCAATACATATAACATCTAAAATCACGTAACCTAACCTAACCTGACCTAGATCAACTTTATCTGATAACTTATCCTAACCTAACCTAACCCTACCTAACCTAACTTAAACCAACCTAACCTAACCTAGCATCATCCAACCTAAACTGAATGAACCTAATCTGACAACTTAACATAATCCTACCTAATCTAACTTAAACCCACCTAACCTACAAGTTACCTAACCATATTACCAAGGGCCTAGTGTTCAGTTACCTTGAGCACGACAACTCAAGGGTCGTACCGTCGTGCTCAAAGGATTGAAGAACAACGTTGTCTTCATTTGATCACCGCTCGTTAGTCGGGATCATGACCTTAAACTACGCTACCAACACCAGTACACTTTGACACTTACCTTTGGGATTGCTTCCTCTTGACCTGGAAGTCACTCTCTTACGTCACCTTCAGTTTTCTCACAATTATTGATATATTATGTTTTTCCTGTACTTATCTACTGAATACACAAGCCAGTTTTGCTTTGGCCCTCAACATCACATCAATGTAAATTTTGTAACTTTGTGCTAGAAAACTTTTAGTCATCTTTAGTTTCCATAAATAGTTTCTGTCTCATGGCTTACCTGTCTTGTTTATATGCATATCACCGTAGACATTTTAATTTGTCTAATTACCAATTTGCGGTATTTTCCCGGCAGCGTCACACTAGCAGTTTTTGTGTCAATTTTCTGACTTGTCGCCGATTTTTCACGAATCTGCTTCAGTTTCGCAGTCAATGGAGCAATACGAAAGAGTTCGTCTTCATCCCGAAAGTTTTCGTAATTTTGTATACTTGTGATAACATACTTAATTTTAACCGTTCTATAATACTTCAATATAACATTAATGATATAATTCTATTGCATATTTTAACAATCAAAAGTACATTTCCCTCATACCAGACTTCGCATTCACTCACAGTACGCGACAGTCCGAAGAATCCCTTTACTGGGTATACAACGAAGGCGCACGTGCAGTACCTACAACAGCGCTTGGAATCGGAGAAGTTTTCTGAACTCTCCCACGTTACGTTTATGATATATACTTTCACTTTCTCCTTGCACCAACCATGATCTCTCCCAGATACAATTTAGCATACTTGGGTTTCCTACATTGTTTCATGGACCCAGTAAACTTACGATAAATACCTGTTTCCTTCTCAGTCAACACCAAATCGTTTATTTACATTGACAAACGTGTGCGGAGTGACTGGCCCGTTGGTTCTTGTCGCGTCTGCGGCAGAGCAAAGAAAATAAAAGGAATCAAAACATTTATGCAAGAAATTGACGCACAAATGCTAGCGTATTTCTGCCATAACAGAGCTCGCTGTCTTTCTGGGGCCATCTAGTGGACAGCGTTCGGTGTATGACACCTCACTTTCACTCCATCACAACAACAGATCATCGTTGACGTCTCTGGGTTCGTATTGGAGGTGTGTCACGAAGATTATTTCACGTTTTGATGTTATATTTACTAGTTGGAATGAAATTAGAACCATGCAGAGGAGAGAAGGAAAGACAAAGACATACTATAATCAAACAAGATTAACGAAGATGATCATAATGTGGCATTGAACCAGTGGTTGGAAACGCTTCAAGGCTTTAAAGTCCCCTATAAGACTTGTAAGCACCAAAATAACCCCCCAGTTATGGCCTCTTCCCGTAAATCCTTCGAGGATGGTATATGTCTTTTGTTCCCAGTATACCCCTGGTCGTGGTGGAGTGGGAGGGGGAGAGGGTCGTTCCTCGGGGTCTTTCCTCCTCCCCCAAAGCAGTCGTAAATTTAAGTTATTACCAAACATGCATCACATAGCCTCCTGCATGCACGCCGATATTCTGGGAACAAAATAGGTCTTTGCCCCAACCCTCGTTTTAGGGGTGTAGGTTGGTCATGCGTCACAAGCTGGCGCTGGCACATTCCATACGCTGTCGTCATGCATAACGACCTGCCACAACGCTCTGCGTCAGGCATTCCTTCCTTCCGTTTTACGACCCTCAAAACGTCTACAGGTCAGCGTTCATGCCATCTTAACCCCATGGGGTAATGTTGGTTGTGAAGGCGTGTGCTTAAAAGGGGGCTTAGAATAGAACGGAATTTTAGGGAATTAAGTTTATGACAGTCATCAAAGAAGATTTTCTCACAATAATCTAAAGGTGTTTTTGGATAAACTTGTCAGTTGAAATATATTTCTTTTCTACTCTCTTTTTCTCTCATTGATTTATATCAAGAGGTGAACATTGCGGTATAAAAAAAAATTCCTAAACGTTACATCAATAAAAGCAGATTTTTTTAATCATATCAGTGAAGAAAATGACAATACATAATCATGATACAGACGAAGACGTACAGAGAATAAGAAATATATTGTTCTATCAAATCCGCTTGGCAAAATTTCGTTCTGCACCATTATGTCAAGAAAAATAAAAAGCCATTTAGTCCCTGTTTCCTTACTTGACAGAGTTGAGTCAAAAGTGATCCGACTTATAAACCGTCCCATGCAAACTTCCAAACTTGACCCCCTTGCCATACGCCGCAATGTTGGTTCACTTTCCCTTTTCTATAGGTATTACCTTGGCTTTTGCAGTCGAAAGCTGGCTGCTTGTGTGCCCCCACCACTAGTTAGACCACGGAATACTCGGCATGCAGCTGATTCACATGATTATTGTGTGGCCATCGCCAACTCAAGGGTGTGCCGTTTTGATAACTGCTTCTTTCCTTACACGTCGAAGCGTTGAAGCTCTCTACCTTCTCATGTCTTTCCCAATAACTATGACCTGGCTCATTTCAAGAGATGTTTTTCACTTTCTCAAAAAT
>JAYMFT010310642.1:0-10124 GCA_038088735.1 Panulirus argus | reverse complement strand
GAAAAAGGGATAAATGCTTCCATTCCTGCAAGAATAACCTCTGTTATGCATTTGGCAGAGACAGAAGCATCACCACAAAAGCGACAGTAATTTACCCAGGGAAAGTCAGAAAAGAAGTTACATAAGTTATTCCAGTCAGCTTGCCCCAACTGTTGATATTAAAAGATCAGAATCATACAAAATGATTATCAGGGCCCATGCACAAGGATGATATATATGTCACGAAGGGCTCCTCATTTTTTACTTGAATTTCAAGAGCCTTTTATTGGCTGAACTTATCCTTTACAGTTGAAAATGTTGTGAGAAGATTGTCTGTATATCAATTTTCTTTAAGAACCTGTCATTAAGTTGTATTTATTAAGATGCTGTGTACCATTTTTCCCATTTTCATTAAAGGATACCTTAGTTTTTCCCACCACCAGTGAACTTTGTTTTGTTGTTGATGTGGCAGCTAATTTTGAATAACCAATCACTCAGCCTTAGTTTTTGATATTGTGGGTATGCACTGTAGTACTGAGGATTTCTCCATCAGGAGAATCCGTTTCCAGAATTCCTTATATTCAGTAGTGATTTCTTTCCCTTTGAGGATAGTCTTATCTGAAGGTTTTTCTCAAACCCTCCTCCTTAATTTGATTACCTACATAAGTACTTATATTGTAATTATATATTTGTTCTCTACAGGTAGGGAGGTTCACACTCATGGGGCCCCATCTCTTGAACACTACTATCATACAGTCTGTATGCCATCTGCATTAACCATGTCTTCAGTCAAGCTGGCTGAACAAACTTCATTGAGAAAAATAGGTTTTCAAAGTTCATTTTTTTTTTCTGTATTAAAGCAAAGTCTTCTGAGAAGTCTTTCTTGGGTTTCTACCCCTGCCTGGCATACAGAAAATCTCTTCACTTGACCTTCATCAATCACCTTAGGTTAGCACCCACACTTTGCGGAAATGTGAGCTTGAAGTAGGTGTTTGAGATCTGGTTGGTGATGTCAACCACAATGGCAGTAATTTATTGGGTACAATGGCTAAAGATGGACCAACAAGATGAGCAACTTCTGCAGATATCCTTGAATCATTCACAAAGCTTGAGTCAAGGCTTTTGCCCCATTACCAAATATGAGGATGGACAGAATTTTAACTTTTATTCTTCAGAGAAAGCATCTCATGCTTGTGGAACACAGTCTCATGAAGAAGAGGTTTTCCATCTCTCATAACATACATTTTTCAAAATAATATTTAGATTTAACTGAGCTATAATAATCCATATATTCAGCCCCAAAGCTGGGACTCTAGATTTGCTCTTTTAGTTCTTGGTACAGCAGCTTTGACCATGTGGCATTCCAGTCATCTGTGCTTTTAGTCTCATTTATACAGGCTTATTCCAGACACTCTTGGTTTATTGCAAATTCTTTTCATTTCTTTGCCCCTTTTATGCCTTTACGATGTCTTCTAAAAAGCCAGAAACCCTCCAAGTTTAGTTTGTCAAGAACCAGCGGTGGCCAGGTTCTAAGGGTGCTAGATTTGAGATGTTCTTCTTTGTATAAATTGAGGGGATGTAGAAGTAATGAAGTGTAAGATATCAAATGGTAGAGTTGAAAAGTAAAGGGTTAAAATGATAACATATTCACTGATTGGATAGTATTAGATTTGAAAGTCAGATACTCATTACCAAGTGGACCAAATTGTGATTCTGGCCAAAGAATATCATTTGTGTTAAAAGAACAACAAATCTACCCGTTATTGATTTTGGCAGTAGTAAAGTGATTTACAACCATAATATATATGCATTCAGTGGGATGATAATTTATGTGATAAAGTGGTTGTTTTCAACTGTAAGCTAAATACAGTTGTTTATCCCTTATCCAAAATGCCTGGGACCAGAAGTGTTTTGGATTTTGGAATATTAGCATATACATAATATCTTGGGGATGAGACCCAAGTCTAAACACAAAATCCATTTATGCTTCATGTACACCCTATGCACATAACCTGGAGGTAATTTATACAATATTTTTGATAATTTTGTGCATGGAGCAAAGTTTGGGTAACACTGAACCATCAGAAAGCTAAGGTGTCACAACCTCAGCTGCCCATGTGGAAAATCTGTGGTTTTTGCCATCACCTTCATTCCTGATTCTAAATTTGTATTCTACTGACAAGCAATAATTTTCTTACACTTATTCACACATAAGTGCTTAACAGTAAAAAAAATATTTACCATTAATACAATGAAAAAATAATGTGTTTAGGGTAACTTAAAAAGTTTTGGATTTTGGAGCATTTCGGATTTTGGATTCTCAGATTGGGGATGCTCAATCTATACCACATATTTAAGGAAAGAATACTCTCCATATGGGGAGACTATAGTTCTTTAGTAATGCTTGATTTCCTAAAACCATGAGACAGATGCAAACCTGTGACCAAGTAGTGTTGATGACATTATTCACTTAGTTATGCGTTGTATTAGTTACTTAGTAATGTCGTGAACCCAAGACTAGCTAACCCCTCTCACTTAACAGGTGCCACTTTATACCTTTGAGATATATATCTATATATTTTCTTCTCAGGTACTGTGAAAAATGAATTATTCATTTTCAGTCTAGTTAGTATCATCTGATTTTACTTTTTAATCTGATTTTTTTCAGACATTGCTTGGTATAACATCTTGGGTGGCTCTCTGCTTTCACAACCTAGAAAATATCTGTACTAGCCTGTGGACAGGTAAGATTGAAATGGTGTATATCACTTGGGTATATATGTGTGGATGATCAGCTTTTCAACTCAAAAGTCAGAGAGAAGCTAGTCCTCTCTTGGCTGGCACACCATCCTCTAGTATAGGGACCACTTGATTCACGTGTATTTGATTTATACCATTTTTAGATTGCGAAAGGCCCATTTACACCTTTTTTTCATTTATGTGGGCTTTAGTTTGGAATAATGTGATAATCTTTGGTTTGGCAGCATAATGGTGTGGCCAGTGCCACGTGAGAAGCAGCTGTACGCATTGCATGGATACATTCTATAGTGATAGAATACTACAGTATTTTGTGTAGCTGTATACTGTATATTGCACATATTTTGCCCCTTGCACCAAGCCGCCATAGCATGTTTTAAGTTCACTTGGTATCAGCGGTGCTAAGAAGCATAAGGCCATCACCACTAAGGTTAGAATGGATGTACTTTAACGTGATGAGAGGAATGAACGAACAGCTGATATAAGCATGCCCTTGGGTTTAGGGAGTCTGCTTTACAGACTATTTGGGGCAGTGCAGAGATCATCAAGTAGAGTGCCAAGAATGGAACATTTATCAGTTTATGCAAGACCTCATATTCTTAAGTTTGATTATGGAGAGAATAGAACAAATATTGAGCACCTAGACTAAACACCAAACTCTTGAAAGTATTCCTGTCAGTATGCTAGTGAGGCTGCTTCTGCTGATATCGTTGCTGCCAAAAATTTCCTTGGAAACTTCAACACCATTATCTAGGAAGGTAGTTATTCTCCTAAACACATTTTTAATGTGGACGAGGCTGAATGATTTTGGAAAAGAATACCTTCAGGAATGTACTTTTTCTATGAAGAGTACACCAGGATTCAAAGCTGCCAAGGGTTGTCTCACCCTGCTTGTGGGGCAACATTTAAGGTGACTGCAAGCTTAAACCATTAATGGTGTACCATTCAGAAAATCCCAGGGCTCTTAAGGAATACATTAAGCAATATTTGCCTGAATTATTCTGATCCAAAGAGGTGGGTAATAGGCAAAGTTTTCTGTGATTATTTTTGCTGCAATGCTTCATTTGGAGCTGAAGGAGAATGTAAGTTTCAAGATTCTTCTAACTGATAATGCCCCAGGCCATCCACCTTCAGAACTGGACCTTAGTGAGAACATCAAAGTAGTTATTCTTCTGTTCAGCACTACACATCTAATGTAGCCAATGGACCAGGGGGTGATTACTTTCAAGACCTACTATATACAGAGAACTTTTGCAAAGCTCATGAAAGCTACAGAGGATGGCTAGATGAGTGTGCAGGAATTCTGGAAGTCCTTCATCATTAGGGTTGCCATCATAATCATCAGCGAGGCCTGGAAGGGAATCACCAGTGTTCGTAAGAATGAAGTGTGATATAAGCTTTGCCCCTAGTTTGTTCATGGATTCCAGGGTATTGATATTGACACCAAAGTATCAAAAGTACCTGCACACATTGTGGAAATGACAGAAAATGTCAGCTTTGATGAGGTTAAAGAGGGTGATGTGGAGGACTTGCTAGAATTACATAAAGAAGAACTCTCTAATGAAGACCCTCATTTGAAGAAGAAAAGCCAGGAGGATATGGTAGCAGAAGGGAAGGAGGAACAAGTGTATTCTGTCTAGCAAGAGGTTAGTTGAACTATTTCACCACAATGACCTTGCTATTGCTATATTTGACAAAGATTACCCAAACACAGAAAGGAGTCCAAAGGTAGCCCAATATGTCCTAGTTGACACAAGGTGTTTTAGAAATCCACCATGAAAAGACAGTGAAGGCAAGACAGATAATACTGGATCTCTTATTTCTTAAAAAAAGAAGACATAAGGAGAACCAGCCATAAACACATAATGATGTAATAGCTGAACTCTCTCGACCATCACCACCATCTTCCGCAACAGTGTCATCTGACCTTGATGATCCCCTTCCCCAGTAACTACTCCACTCACCTCCTCCCTCTCCATTAGCACCAGCCAGCAATTCAGGAACAGCGGTAAATGTAATTGTTGGAATTAAGTTTGTTATTTTCTGTTTTCATTTATAGAATTCATTTTATAGTACGGGTTGAACCTCTGTAATTCGGCAACCTTGGGAGCTGACTACTGCCATACCTCATTTTATAGTACAGGTTGAACCTCTGTAATTTGGCAACCTTGGGAATAGACCACTGCTGGACCTCAGAAAATGCCGGGAAACAGAAATTGACCCCTAACGGAACCCCCTATGTAAACATATGCCTAACCCCTAGTCTTGCCAGCTCATTCCGCATACATATTGCTGTGTTATCAAAGGTAGAACAGAGCTTAAAGCATGAAACAGTACAACAGATAATCCTTCCAAACAAGGTTCTGCTTTGGGGTCTGCTGAACAATTACATAAAATTGAAAATATTGTACACTTTGGATTGAGGCCAACAGAGTTAAGCCACATACACACTGTTAGGCAGTTCCCAGCAGGCTGTGCCCTTAACAGGCAAAGTCTGTCGGCCATGCCTGTGTTGTTGTCCACACTGTTGAGGCGGTTGGGCGGTCAAGTCGTACAGTAGCCAGTAGGCGGTTGGCAGGCCACAAGTGCGGTATCACCATGCGCAGCAAGGTTGAAAGAAAAAAAAATAGTGCTGTGTAGCATATTGATTGCTGTGTGCATAAAAAGAAAAAAAAAACCTTGCAGAAAACTATATGTTGTGAAGAGAGGTAACTTTTTGTGGCTGGCGGCACCATTGTTTCAGACCCAGTGTCAAACCACCAGGCAGTGTCTGATTTCGCTCAACTATGGGCAAGGGCAATCCTCTGAACTGCCCGTCAAAGTTGCCACAAAGTGTCTGATGATGGACTTAACACTTGTGCCTGCTGGGCACTGCCCAATAGTGTGGGTGCTCCTTTACAGTGTGCTCTAGCTTCACCCATGAAGTAATTTTCAAACCATTCAAGAAAAAGTGTAATCATCATCCACCCTTTTTAAGTACCATGGTAGATAAGTGGAAGAATTTTCATGTGTTCCTGCAGTGTTGCTGCAGCCAAGAATTGTTACCCTATCTTTAGAATCCTTACCCCCAGATGGAGACTCCTCAATTCTTGGCCAAGGGTTTTTCATGGGATATGACGCCAATACAGGGGAGATTCGTCTGCATTATACATTTATTCTGGGGTTAAGTTTTCCGCTGCCACAAACTGTGCAAATTCATCCACAAACTTTGCTGCAGCCAAGCATCTCCCCAGAAATGCTTACACCTTCATTAAGTTGGAGGATAAACCAATTTATAATTGCATTGTATAATTCTGTACTCCTGGCACTTTTCAGAGTTTTCTGAAACTTTAAACTTTTCTGGCTTTCATTTTCAGCAAAAAAATTAAAGGTTTCTATAGAAGTTCCTTTATCTGATTTTCTCAGTAGCACCACCTTTTCAAGCAGTGATCATGATTTATGCTTAATCTTATCAGCAACAGCACCATCTGCACCTCTTGGTGCCTTGGATGACATTCTGAAGGGCTAAAATAAGCTAAATATAAGAAATTAACAGGACTGTTAATTAGCTCAGATGCAGTGTAAACAGATTTTGGCACCTTAACACTGCCAACTTGCTAACAGCTTCACCTTGGTGGCAGATCCACAAACTAATGGCGGCAGATTCAAAACGTGCCAGAGCATGGGAGTTGCCGGACCACAGAGCTCCGGATTAGAAAGGTACATCCTATTTGTATTGTAGTATTTAATATTTCTGGTACATCCATACTGTAGTTTCTCATGGGTATGATATTTGGTACTGTCTTATTGATAACGAAACCCCATTACTTCCATTAAGTACATCAGGTGTTTGATTTATGCATTTTTGATTTACTTGACATTTTCAAGAATGTAACTGTTGAGTAAATCAAGAGGTCCTTGTAATTGGTAAACAGCCAGAGAATATCAACAGTATTGTAAGCCAGTCTAAAGGTAAAATATGAGATAGATTTATCCATCTGTTTATCTACATCCTTGATGCCCATTCCTGCCAGGAACTCCTTCAAGGGGATGGTCATGGCAAATGAGTTTCCATAACTGGTGGAACCCCATTGCCACTTCTTGGCCTGTTTTACCTCATCCTTAACAAGCCATTGGCAGAGGGCAACTCTAGTGCACTCTTTCCTGAGGTTCCTACCTAATGTTTCTTTATCTATCTATTTATATCTCTGATGCTTGTTCCATCCAGGAACTCCCATCAAGGGGTGGGCACAGCAAAAGAGTCCCCACTTACCCCTGTCCCTACATGCCTCCCTTGCATACACCGTTCCATGCATTCTTCCACTGTTTCTCTCCCTCTAGTATTCCTCCACCTTATTTGCCCATGTCACAGGTGGTCTTCCACTCACACCAACTCCTTTGATTATACTATCATACACTCTTCTTGTAAACTCCCACTCTTGCATTCTTTCCACATGCCCAAACCACCTCAAAGTATTACGTTTTGCCCATTCTACCACTTCACAGTTCACTGCCTTTGCATTCCTTGCCATACCACATCTCTCATACACCCTTTCATTTCTTTCTTCATCCCATCTATTCACACTTCATGCTCTTCTCAAATAGCTCATTTCCACAGCCTGGATTCTTGACCTCTGTGCCTCATTCCATGTCCATATTTTGGCTGCATAGGTCAGGGTAGGGAGGACTATGCTGTCCCTCAATCCTCTCTTCACTTCCATACTTACACCTCCCCTTCATTATTCTATTAAGGGACCCAGTGACTCTTCTACCCTGTACTGCTGTCTTCCTTATTTCTCCTTCCATATCACCACACTTACCCAAGACAGCTCCCAGATACTTGAATTCCCTCACTTCTTCCAGTCTTTTTCCTCCCATATCCACAGCACAATTTAGTACACTTTCTTCTTTCACTCTATATGGATTTACAAAATCATACTTTCACTGTATTTCCTTTCAAACACCATTACTTTACTTTTAGTTGCATTTACCTTCAATTTCTCCACTTACACACCATAAAACACACACAGCTTTCTGCAACTCCACTCTACACTCAACACAATGTCATCTGCAAACAGGCTTACCACAAGCCACTATATTTCACCGCCACACTCCATCTGTGCATCCCTTTTCCCTAGTTTTGCTTTTTATCTCCCTTATCACTCCACCCATATATATATTAAAAAGCCACGGTGACATCACAGCCCTGCCTCATGCCTACATGTATCCCAAAACTTTCGTTCAGCTCTCCAACCACTCTTACTCACGCATTTGCTCCTCTATAGAAGGCTTTTACACCATCCAACAGTTGTCCCCCTATACCATACATATTAAAACATCCCACAAAGCATTCCACTTGACTGTCATACGCTTTTTCCAGATTCATAAAAACTGCGTACAACTTATCTTTCACTAAATATTTTTCCACAGTCGTCTTTACCACAAAAATCTGATCTGCATATCCCCTACCTTCTCTATAACCCCCTTGCTCCTCACTTGTTCTGCATTCAGACACTTTCATCACTGTCATCTAACATTCTTGCATACACTTTTCCTGGTATACTTAACATTCTTTTTCCCTATAATTGCTAAATTCCTTAGCATCCTTTCCCTTTAATAAAGGAACAATAAAAGCTTTCACTCAATCTTTAGGCACAACCTTCTGTTTCATCTAAATTACCTATACGATGCATCCACTATCACACTTTCTCCACCATACTTATTCGGCCGTAATCCCATCCATTCCAGGTGCCTTTCTTATATGTTTCTGATTGGTAATAAAAAGTGTGGTTGAGAGAGCAGAAGAGAGTGTGCTGAAATGGTTTGGACATATGGAGAGAATGAGAGAGGAAAGGTCAACGAAGAGGATATATGTGTCGGAAGTGGAGGTAACTCGGAGAACCGGGAGACCGAATTGGAGATGGTGTGAGTAAGATTTTGAGTGATCGGGGCCCGAACATACAGGAGGGTGAAGGGCGTGCACGTAATTGAGGAGTTCATCAGTTCCCTGCTGCTGTAAATTTCACGGCCTTGGAACTCCAGGATGCCACAAGAAAGTAAGTGGTCCTGGAGTAATCATACAGCAGGTACAGTTTCCCTTTCGCGAGTCCTTTACAATCAATTCATCCCCTCCACTCGAAACCATGCCTCGCATACCTGGTCTTCAACCTTCTCCACACACACACACAGACAAAAAAAGAAAATGCAAACCACACAAAATAGCAACAACAAATACTCAGCATTCTCACAATGAAACAAAAGAGCCTCCAAATACGTACGACACAACTCAACATGCTCGACATTCAGGTCTTCGCACTAGACCCTTCCCATCCAAAACAACTTCATCAAATGACCTTCATATCCTCACACTTCTGTAAGCTCAGCTCACAGATTCTCTTCACCCCCAGCAGAGAATAGTGACCAAACACATACAACCTGATACTGACCCGACAAATCACAAATCTACAGCACTCCCCAACTCATCCTCAAGAGACTTCCGATCGCCAGACATAACGTTACACACTCTACAGACAAACTACGTATGTTACATTTTCGCGTCTTCGCCCTGGTGGTCATCATCAACCATGACTCCATTGACGCAGACACCGATTTTAGCATATCCCAAGACCCTCAATGCCTACGACGCATTTATAGTTATTTCATGGTGCGTTTCGACCTGAGATGACTAGAAAAAGAATCAGTCAAGTAATGCTTAAGTACTAGAGTTACACCGAAACTGGGAAACAAATATAATGAATTTGTTTTTACTTAATTTGCGTGTGTATATATTTTTACGCAGTTTCTAAAATAACTGTCGAATGGCGTTCTCTCAAAATAATAATTGGTGTGTGCGTTCAGAGCGCCGTGCCACGTTTTTGAAATCGTCAGATATTTCAACGAATGTACGAGTATAAATGTTTCTCCCGCGTCGTGATGTGATAAGATACCAGCGTGAGAAAAGTATCGGTGGGAATGTTCGGCGCAAAAATGATTTTTTTTTTTTTCCAAATGGTAAAATGTACCCGGTCGAATTTCAGGAAATATCGTATTGGTTGCTCAAAAGGTATCTCACCTTTCCGGATATAGCCACCTGATTGGTATGCCAACCAGCTGCTTGTTCCAGTAATGTCGCCCACTGGAAAAAAACTTGCGTAAAAAATGCAGATTATTATAAAAACGGAAAATGACAATAATAATAATAATAATAATAATAATAATAATAATAGTAATATCAATAATGATAATAATAATTAATGCGCGGCATAGGCCATAGATGGGATTGTACGGAGGAGGGTGGATGTGTTGGAAATTAAATGTTTAAGGACAATCTGTGTGTGAGGTGGTTTGATCGAGTAATGTAAGGGTAAGAGAGATGTGTGGTAATAAAAAGAGTGTGGTTGAGAGAGCAG
>JAYMFT010310631.1:0-10124 GCA_038088735.1 Panulirus argus | reverse complement strand
GTTACCCTATCTTTGGAATCCTTACCCCCAGATGGAGACTCCTCAGTTCTTGGGCAAGGGTTTTTCGTGGCATATGACGCCAATACAGGGCAGACTCATCAGCATTATACACTTATTCTGGTACTAACTGCGCAAATTCATCTACAAACTTTGTCGCAGCTACGGATCTCCCCAGAAATGCTCACATCTTCATTACGTTGGAGCTTAAACCACTTTATAATTGCACAGTATAGTTCTGTACTCCTAGTACCTTTCAAAGTTTTCCTAAACTTTAAACTTTTCTAGCTTTCATTTTCAGCAAAAAACTAAAAAATCTGCTCCTTTTGTTTCTTAAGTCATTCACAGTTGATAATGCAATCGCATAATACTCACACCAAGTCTTTACAGTTCCTTTAACTCATTTTCTCAGAAACACCACCTTTTCAAGCTTATGCTTATTAGCACTATCACCATCTTCTGCATCTCTTGGTCTCTTGGATGACATCCTGAAGGGCTAAAATTCAGCTAAATATAAGAAAGTAACAGGACTGTTAATTATCTCAACTGCAGTGTAAACAAACTATGGCAACTTATTGCTGGTAACTTGCTAACAGCGCCACCCTGGTGACAGATCCACAAACTAATGGCGGCTGATGCAAGACACGCCGGAGCATGGGAGTTGCCAGACCAAAGAGCGTCGGATCAAAGAGGCACAACTGTACTTTACTAATTGCAATTCATATGGAATGAAGCTTCTTAAAACATATCCGTCACCTCAATCGCTTGTCATACACACTGCTTTCCATATTCACTTCAGAAATGTATTTTTTCTTGTGATATCTATACTTCAGAAAATATCTGCAATGCACCAAAAAAATTGTTTGCTTCTTTTTAAATGCAAAAAAAATGTTTTAGAATGCTAATCTGTTTCAAAAACATTTCGAGTGAAATCTGCACTCATGTATTCACTTATCTGCATTAAGCAGATATATTCTAACATCAATAATTCTATTAAGTCCCAGATATATTTGTGACAATGATGAGAGAGGAGTAAATTATCATAGGAGACAATATATAGTGACTGGTAACAAAGTAATCCTTTTAGCAAACTCCACTACCTAATATCACAGGACAGCTTTCAAACCATAATCACACTAAACAACACCTTTCCTAATACCAGAAGAGGTATAAAAGATTACTCGTCACAATCTACTAAACAGTATACCAAATATGTCAAAGTCTTTCTTACATCAAAGATCCAATCTAAATGAAAACATCTTGTACCTCAAATTGGACCATAAGGGCTTTACCTCCATCAGTGACATAAATGATATAAATCATCCCAGAATCTATTCTCATAAAAGAACCAATATTACCTGCAATATGATTTCAGAAATATTGAAATATATCTTACTATTACATTCTGTCTGCTTTATTGTCTGAATAATAATACTAAGAATCTATTCTGCAAAAATCTCTCTCCATTGGCTTTTGTGTACTTCCTATATGAGGAAAATGTTAGCTAGTCCATTAGATTAGTAAAATGGGATAAACAAGGAAATCAAGCAAACACATACCAATACTGTACAAAGTTGGCTAAAACACATACACACAGAAATTAATGTACAAAAAAAAAACAGCAGAACTAGAAAGAGTAATAATTTTGAGGTCTGGAGAGCTATGAGAAAAAATATCTAATGAAAAACTGAATGATAAAATTACAACACAGTGCTTTAATAGCAATGATGCTGAAGTATATGAATATTTAAATGCTTAACATATGCAAAAGCTTTTAGTACAAAATACAGACCTAAATAATCTAAATATCTTTCCTATATGATGCACTGCAATACTTTGCAAGCTAAGGTAACTTGTGAGGTTTAAGGAGAAAGGTACTTAATAACTAAAGATAAAGAAATTCCAGAATAATATTAACAGAATCCCAGTATTGAGATATAATCAAATCCACAATAATCAAACCAAACTTATTCTATGTTTCCTTAGCTATGAAACTGTATGATTAAAACTTAAAAAATATGTAGGAGGAGAAAGGAGAAATTTTACATCCAATGTTTACAAAGTGAAAACTAGTTGTCTTTACATACCAAAGAATTTTCATTAAATAATGATCTCACTCTATACATATGACTTGACCTTGAAGAATGTATTTACAAATAATTATTAAGTAATCAATTTATTAAGACTTCTCTCTCCTTCCAATGAGGGTGATGACTCCCTTTTACCATTATAAGTATGTATAATATCTACATACCTTGTTCTAATTGCATCAGAGCCTCATCACCGGTAGTTACAGAGGTGCCTGGACAGCTCACTTCAGCGGTGCCCCTTGCAGAGGACATCTGGGTGGACTCAACAGACGTCTGAGTGAACACATCTGTTGGTACATTACAAGGCCAGGATGTGAGAGGCAGTTGAGGATTAGATGTTCAACTTGATATTGAATTAATTAAAAAAAGTAAGCATGTGCTAAAGGAATTCTTACAATAAAATTTCTTGAAAACCAATCTGTGTTATCACTCATTATAAATGGCAAAAAGGCATTGCAAATTCTAATGCATTAAAGATGTAATAAGTGCAGATGTGATGCACGCTGTGAAACTCAAATGATGTCCTGAAATAATTGTACCTTTTATTTCCATACCTTCCCCTTATTTTATTCTTTGTCTATCTTTTTTAAATTCTTTATTTCTACTTTCCTAATCATGTAAATTTGCTGCTGAGACACATCTTATTCTTTTCAAATTCTTACTTCCTGTTACATACAAATAGCTGTAACTGCTTTACTTATTTCAGATTCAAAATCTGGAATACTGCAGATTTTTTCAAAAAATATTTTGGCCATTATTTCTTTGCCTTAGGTATACTAAGAAATGAGATGGTCATTCTGCATATACCACCATTCTTTGAATGAAGGAAAAAGGGAAAATAATGTTGGGTCACATGTATTCATATTTCCCTTTAAATTCTTAAAACTTATTACTTTGTCATACCAATACCTCTTCTATCACTCTTAAAATTCCTTTCTGAAAAGAAACTTTTCTCATTTGACCCCTATAAGTGTCAACATCTTTTTCATACCTGAAGAAATTTAGATCATGTTACAGCTACAAATCTATCAGCTATCCATTGCAGTATTCACAGACAAGAAGGAGCTATCTGCTGCCTGTTCAGTGAGAAAGTAGCACAAAACTTATGGTATGTCAGAGACTGCAGCTACCCAATTCAATATTCAACAAAAAAATAATGCAATGAAAGAAAATGGCATCCAGCAAGAGAAAGTAATAACAAAAGTAATTATGAAGAAAAAGTAACCAAACAATATAAGTATCTGAGAAAAAAAAATTCAAAAGCAATACAAGAATATGAGAAACAGAAACATTAAAAAGATACTAAAGTTTTATGTGTGGTACCACTTACATGGCAGTAGAGTGAAGATCCTGACTCTGCAAATGAACTATGACTAGAGGAAAAGGAACCTTCTGACTACCCTGTAATTCAATGCTTCCCTTGCACATTATGCAGCTAATCTGCAACATCACTTTTTACACCTAGCATTTCCAATAAGAAATGGCACACACCCTT
This sequence comes from Panulirus argus, assembly GCA_038088735.1. Lineage (NCBI taxonomy): Eukaryota > Metazoa > Arthropoda > Malacostraca > Decapoda > Palinuridae > Panulirus > Panulirus argus. The sequence goes on along the minus strand of JAYMFT010310631.1, from coordinate 6,542 downwards.
TTTTCCATTATCCATTAAAATAGAGTAATTACCAGGTAGTTCCATTTCTAATATGGTGTAGGCATCTACCTAAGATATCTTAAATTTCAATCATTATTTGACACTAAAGCAGGTATTTACAAAACAGTACGATATTGATAATTCATCACATTCTTAAACTAAAACTTCCTCCAAAATCTACCCAAGCATCACTTGTAGTGTAGATAGAAATACGTAAACTCATAAACCTGAAGAAAGAGATTCTGTCTCGGAGACACAAGGTCAAGGTGATGTAACTTGTTTCATTAAACTCAGGAATGAACACTGTGAAAGCCTTAGATTAGAAATATACCTATCATATTGTCACAGAGACACAAGGTCAAGTTGATATAACCTGTTCCATTAAACCCAGGAATGACCACTGTGAAAGCCTTAGACTAGATATATATATATCACAATATCTACCATTTAGTCAGTCAAATCATAACGATGTCTACTTCATGTTATATTTATCAAAATTTGAGTTATTACTGTTTTTCAGTTCTTTACTGTTAACAACAAGTAAAACATTTGATTAATTCATGTCCATTTTACTTTAAAACTATAATTGTGATTGTAAAACACTTGTTTCCTAAATGAAGTTTACTCTTAGGGAATCGCTAATTCCACTGGTCAACAACTAATTTTCATCACACATGGCTTGTGGTGTATTTGACATAGTTTTGGATGCTGATTTTGAAAATGCAATCCATTTTCTTGTATCATGTCTACTCTTCACGAGAAATTTGGCACTGCCGAAAGATAAAGCTAAACTTTTAGCATCTCGTCTAAAAGAAAAAAGGCTGCTCAAGAAGGACACTTGCATAACTTATTTCAGGAAAAGGAGTCAGACTCCTACTTCTCATTTATCTGTGGATGGGCTGCTCTGTTTTTGCAATAACATTAATGCATTATTCCACTACTTATCCCAAGAGCATGACCCCTCTCAACGGTGCTTGTTCATCGACTCATCTAAAAGAAGTCTGAAAGAAGTGCTACTCCACAATGGGAATGTGAAAACCTCCATTCCTGTAAGGCATTCAGTGCAAATGAAAATCTTATGAGAACATGCAGGCACTCCTAGATGCCATAAAATACAAAAGTTACAGGAAAATATGTGGGGACATGAAAGTAATCGGCATGCTGATGGGAATGCAGTCAGGATTTATGAAATAATGCTGTTTTTTGTGCCTCTGGAGTAGTCAAACAACTTCCAGGCATTATATGGAGTTGGATTGGCCTCAATGAAGATCACATCAGCCAGGAATTTCAGTGTCCAGGATAAGCCTCTGGTTGATCCACAAAATGTGCTTCTGCTCCACATAAAGCTTGGTCTCATGAAGCAATCTGTGAAAACACTAGCCAAGAGAAACTCGAAAGGATTCAAGTATGTGGTAGAAAAATTTCCGAAGATCTCTGAGGCAAAGATGAAAGAAGGCATCTTTGTTGTTCCACACATAATGGAACTCCTAAAAGACCACAATTTCAGCACACATCTTGATGACTTGGACCTGGAGGCCTGGAAACTCTTTCAGTTGGCTATGTGAAAATTTCTTGGGAAACATAAGATCTCCATATTTTGAAGGCAGCGTGAAAAGACTTCTGAAGTTCTATGCTGCTATGGGATGTAGGATGTTGCTCAAGGTGCATTTCCTCCATTCACATCTGGACATTTTTGCAGAGACCCTAGGAGCAGTGTCTGACAAACAAGGATAGAGCTTTCATCAGACATCAGCTTGATGGAGCATCAATACCAGGGTTTCTGGAATGAAGGAATGCTTGAAGATTACTGCTGGATGTTATACAGGGACAAGCCTGAGTCACAGCATCACAGGTCCAATGCTCAGCACTTTTAGCTTGTGAAGAGCACCAGAGAAGGATAAAAGCTCAATGTTTTTAGCTTGTCCTTTTGGATAGTATCTTCTTTGTATACCTTCTACCTAGGAATACAGAATTTCTGCAATAAAAAGTTTGAACTGGTACAAATTTTATCATATGACCTTTGCCCATGCATCATGTAGCTGCAGTTGAACTGAAAAAGTATGTACATGTAGAAAGGAAATGAGATGTGTTGTACTGAAATGGACTAAAAATTTGTAATCTGCATCAGAAATAAGTCTAGATAAGTTACACTGCATCCTTGATGAGCAAAAACATTCAATTTTGTTGACCAGTGTTCTTAGCAAGTCCACTTTGGATAAATTATCTATACACAGTTATAGAATGAAATATGAATAACGGCTATAAATCTCAGTGTAATTTCAAATTCTTTCAATGAAATGTGAATTCTGATAGGACATTTTGTATTTTGGTGGCTGAAATTATATCACATACATGTATCTTACATGGTTAACAATGTTATCATAAGTAACAGTTTGGGGGAAATATACCAATCTACTTGATCTAGGTCTTTGCTGCAAGATACTTTTTGCTCCAAATGAAAGGTATGTGATACAAGCATTTCTCTAACTCCAAGCATCTGTGATTAATGAATAATTTTCAATCCTGTTTCCTCCACAGTCATAAAGGCAGATAACCTCACCATGGACCACAGCAGTCATGAAAGCTTCCCTGTCTTTGTGGGTCAGGTATTCTTGTACCTCAAAAACTAAATACTAGAAATAATAAATAAAATTTGACCAAGTTGTTTTCTTGCAGTAAGAAAAATGGAGCAAAAGACCAAGTTTATTTGGGGAACAGTGTTCATTTTTGCTTAGAATAAAAAATAAGTGACCATACTAATACTACGATGCAGGGATGGACTAGAGGTGAATGCATGGCTCAACTGAAGCCTACCACCAACCATTCAGTCTGTCCAATAAATCAACACTTCAAGTCACTTCCTTAATACAAATGATACTCTTATCAGCCTTTTAATTGCAGAGGGGTCATTGAAGCCATCAATATCAAGCTATACAACCTAAGAATCTTTAACATCTCATTCAGGTGTTAGCCATAATTCTAATAAGACAAATATGCACTCACACCTTACATGTGGCCTCCAGTATGTTTTCCATTATGTCAATGTCGGAGGGTGTACACTGTGCCTTGGACGACTGCATAGATCCTATCTATTTAAGCATATGATAGTTATATCTACTTCTAAGTATGATTTCACTCTCAGTGCATCTAAACATCACATATCTTTACTAAGTAAAATTTCATACATCCCATGTGTATCATTTAGATATCTTTACTTTTTAATCTTGTTTTCATTCTATATGCATTACTTACATATCTACTTATCATTTACATACACAAAACATTATCTACATGAATAAATGAAAAAGTAATATCTATTTTCTTCAAATATATATACAAGAATACATAAGAACTTGTTTTTTTGCAGTGAAATGACTATTACAGACAATACATAAATCTGGCTTCTCACAACGATGACACAGTTATACTTTCTTAATGATTCAGGGGTCTGTGATGCATGATATCCTTTCCAGCAACGATGTTGATTTACTAATGACGTCTATGGATAAGGTGAGGAGTCATACACCAGCTTGGAATTCAAGTAAGGGTGCAGAGACCTAAAGCCAAAAAAGTGGCACACAGCAATTAACCGCAAAAAACTATTGTTTCTTTTGAAGCCTAAAGCCAAAAAAGTGGCACACAGCAATTAATTGCATAAAACTATTGTTTCTTTTGTAGTAAAATCACTATCAGAGTTGTTATATAAATCTGGCTTCTCACTAAGATGACACAGTTACACAATCTTTGATGATCTAGGTGTCTATGATTCTTTTTGGCAGTGTTGTAAAGTCACTAATGACATCTATGCATAAAGTGTGGAGTCATACATCAACTGGGAATTCGAATAAGGTTGCAAAGATCTAAAGTCACAAATGTGGCACAAGGCAATTAACTAAGTAAAACTAAGATGGATAGTGCAATGAATTAATGGAAGTCACCATGTCTACCTTATACGGACCAAAATGAATACTGTAATAAGGTCACACCTGATGCCATGTCTGTTAATGCTACTTTTACTTACACTGTATTCCTTTCAAGTTATAACTGAATATAGTGTTCTCAAGCATGGTGTCAGTCGTAACTTGAAAATTAGTAAACACTGAATTCATTTACATTATATTCCTTTCAGTCTATAAATGAATCTAGTGTTCTCAAGCAAGGTGTCAGCAGTAATGTGAAAACTAGGCCCCTTTCATTTGTAGTTCTTTCCATTTGACAAACCATTCTGGTGTGTTTCTGTACTTCTCGGTTAACAGCAATAGAAAGCAAATGAGCAACAGTAGCACAACACAAACCAGGCAGGATGTAGCAGACTGAATGAAGGGAAAGTCATTCACTGTGACTGACTGCATGGTTTTTAAAGTATGACAGGTGCTATGCTTGGCTGAAAGGCAGTGACATGTTCCGTGTTTGGTGGAAATGCACAATGGTTACTGTCTTAGGTGTCTTTAGCCTAACTGTGCATATTCTTATTCTTCTTAAGAAAGATGCAGTCTGAAAAGGGATCAAGATACCATGTAATTACATGTAATGTTTGAGGTCTACATGTTTTTTTCCTAAATCTACTCTGTAAAATCACATGAAACATGATAAAATAACAAATGCAACTGGGCTGTGCCTGCCTGTACTTATTCATAGGATCATTTTATGCCCTTGTATAAATAGCAATACAGAGTACTCACATCTACAAGAGCAAAGCCATCTTGCAAACATTCATTCATAAGAAGTGGAAGGAGGGGGAAAGCTGGTCCTTGGATAGACAGGAAGGAAGTGAATGATAGTAAGAGTAAGTAGATGAAAATCTGACGTATGAGAACTGGAACAGAGGATGGAAAAGTGGTGTGAACCAGACAACTCAGAAATCTGGGAAAAGCTACCAAAAAAGTATGAACATTTCAAGATGAATGTGACATGAAATGATAATTCAATCTGGATGTAAACACACAAATGCATTCTTTGGAGTGCACTACCAACATATTAATATAATGCTCATCAAAGTCTTACGATGGATAATTTGCTTCCTAAAGCATATCTAAATTTCAACCCTACAGAAGCCTGGAACACAGATTTTCAAACTCTCTTCGGTTTCGTAACTAAATTTACTTGCCCCTTTTCAATCTGACTTCTTCCATCTAAGTTCATAAACTTGACAAGGTTAAAATTCACACCTTTTTCAGGTCCATTTTGACCATTTTTGCCAGTGTTAACTTGCATATAGAATAAAAGCATTTAAATTTCTAAAAGCTACAATTCTAAAATCACAGTATTAAATTGAAAATGCATATAACTCTCAAAAGAGATGTCTCAGAAGAAAGAAAAAAATCATGAAAATATTCATCTTTTGGATATTTGTCTTTTAGATACTTTTATTGGTCAGGGGCTACAATTTCATGCCAAATAACAAAGCTATGACCATTTTAGGGCCTGATTCCTTAATCATGCAAAAATTAGCCATTCAGACTTCTGAAGGTGTGTATGAATCCTGTTTCACTACCTTTCTTCACTTCTATTATAACTGTCACATTACCTGCAATCCCATCAATACTTGGGCCTAGCTCACTGTTTTTCTCCTTTAGCTGCTTTACTTATAATGGCTTTTGGTCTGCAGCCTTCAGCAATCATTTAAGTAATTCTAATAAATTTTTGAAATGGACTTCTGTGTCCAGATATACCCTGCATAAGTGTTTCTGAAAAGCTTTGCATAAAAACTAACCACTAAAATATTTTTCTATCTATCTATCTATCTATATCTCTGATGCCCATTCCAATTGGAACTCCCTCAAAGGGGTGACCAAGGCAATAGAGTCTCCATAACTAGCGAACTCCAGTACCGCTTCTTAGCCTTTAGTGCATCAATCTTAACAGGCCACTGGCAGAGGGCAACTTTAGTGCAGTGTTTGCTGAGGCTCCTACCTAGTGTCCCTACTGACTACTTCTATCTAATGCTCTTTCAAACTACTTCTACCTAAAATTTCTACCTAATGCTCCTACCTAAATGTTTCTACCAACTACTCTTATCTATTGCTCCTACCACTTTGCCAAAAGGCAGGGCTAGCACATAGTGCTCACCACAGGAAAATCTAGATTTATGAAGAATGAGCTGTGTGAAAAAAGTGTTGTCAAGTGCTATGTATGACAAGGAGAGATAGTACATTTGTTGACAGAATGCCAGTAGTCCAAGTGTTAGTGAGACAGAAAGAAAAGACAGTTACCTGGGTCAGAAGAGTGCAACTTGACAACCACTGATGAGCTGGCTCACTTAGCACAAGTCACTAACCCTCCTGATACTCAGGCAGGTAATACTGTAAAATATCTCCCTGGTTGTTGGCTGCCTACCAACTATTACCTAACTAAAATTTTTTTTTTATTATTATCATACTTGGTCACCATTTCACATGTTAGTGCCAGGAAACAGACAAGAAAGACCCATCTATTCATATACACATATATACACATAATGCATATATATATATATATATATATATATATATATATATATATATATATATATATATATCTTTTTTTTTTTTTTTATATATTTT